>QFAX02000424.1:0-38637 GCA_003412495.2 Echium plantagineum
TTACCTTTTGCTGGCTGGTGGCGGAGTAACATATTTTGTTGGGGAACCCTCCCCGACTGATGAACTGTGCACCAAATTGCTAGGTCTATAGTTCACTTCAGGTGTAGAACATGCATCAGAATGCTCATCCATAGACCTGATATCATCCATAGAAGATGAACTTGTATCATGTTCATCTAAATCATAAAAAGATTTCGCATCAAACCATCCAGAAGACGCATTCCTGCCCTCACTATAGGATGTTGTCTCACACAGTGCCCCACTCATCAAGGTTTCACCATCATAGAGCCCATTCTGGCATCTCGGAGCAGTTGGAACATCAAATTCTAGCTTTCTACATACTTCCACATCCCCACAACCAACCATTTCATCTGATTAATTTCACCAGACTTAAAATTCACTGAACCAACAATTACTTCCACGCTTCAATAACACAATCAAAATGCTACCTTCAAACGAAGTAGCATAAGAACCTATACACACGAATACACAAATCTTTTAGCTCCATATTTTGGATTAACATTTCCTAGCATCCTGCTTCACCGAGAAAACACAAAAGCACCCTTACCTTCGAAAAACAATAAGATCCCTAGTACTAATAAGGATTCTTGATGCATTTTTTTGGTATACTCCCCTAAATGAGGGCTACAAACAATTATTAACACAGAATTCCATTCAACCGATACATTTGTTTCAAGTATAACAAAACAGATTTACGACAAACACAATTAACATGAGAAACCAAACCTTAACACGTGATGTGACCTAACTGGATACATAACTCTCCAGACAGTATCACGCACATAATGCTTGCTTTACCCAACTTTAACAATGATTTATGCCACTAGTCCTTCATATACATATTTCAGCTTAATATAGCACACTAATTAAGCATTTTAGTAGAAAATTAATAATTGAATGCAATTAAGTGACATATACCTAAAAAGAGTGTGACAATATGAACAGAAAATCAAGAAACGCAAGCAAATTGAAAATGAAAGCTCAAATAATTTATCACCATCATGGTATCCAATAAATTCTTAACTACCCACGTTTCAGAATTGACTAAACACTACCAACATAACCATCTATTAAAAAACACAAAAAATGATCGGATTTTTAATGAAAGTTGAACAAAAAATATTTGATTTTTATTGTAAAGTTCACAAAAAAAGATTGGATTTTTGTTGAAAAATACATACCTTACTAATGAAGCTATTGGAAGTTGAAATGAGCAGCAAAAAAAGCTTAGCAGCTTGTTGGAGTTTTGAGGAACAAAAATTTATATGAATTAAATAGGAGCTACTATATTTGACCAACTATATTCGATATTACTTGCGATATTGGTCAACTTATTATAATAATTAAATTTTAATTAAAACAATAATAACTGGATCAAGTATAGACATATTACATATAAAAACAGTAAAATAAATAAGGAAAATAATTACGGAGTATGTTATGTTTTATTTTGGTGTCTAATTCAAACTTAGTTGTAACACTGGCAACTAAGTTGGCATCAGGGGTAAAATAGTACTATGATTATTAAAAAATGAGTATTTGGAAGTGTGCATATAGCAACTCAGATTAGTTATTGGGAATTAAGAGGGAGTAGTTTGATATAGACAGCTCATTTTGTGGAAGTAAAATACAGATTTTGATTTGGTGGGAAATAAAGAATTTGGCAGTTGGTGACACTATTCAATACTCAATCATTTGATTACACATCCCAAAATAAGTTGATTTCACTACTTCTACTTTATTTTTTTGAATTTGGAAATGTAATTACAAGGCTTTTCTTTTATTTAATTACCTAACTTTTAGATCCTTTAAAATTAAAACCTAAATTATTTATCTTTCAAGTACATATTTAGGTTTTAAATTCAAGATTTGAATTCTTCCTGGTCCCCTGAAGTTCCACGAGCTTGTCAGTTTGCCCCTGAACTTTTAAATCGGTCTACTTGCCACTAAACTACTCGAACTGATCATTTTGGCTATTTTCACCTTAAAAAGATAATTTTGAAGTTTTAATGAAGGGAAAAATAGAAATTCAACATATAATAGGTTTTTGGGGGTCAATTTTGATAAACAAAATATATTGAGGCTCTTTTAGAGAAATAAAATTATTAAAAAGAATATAAAAATAAAATAAAAAATTTGTCGATGGACAGTCTGGACTTTTTTGTGATTGTTGGTGGGTAAGGGGGTGGGGGATCCGATTTCAGGCAGGTGAGGGGCTAGATGGGTGGTGGTGGTTTTGGGTACTGAAGAACAAAATGTGGTTGGTGGTGGTCTTGATTAACGGGTGTGGAGGAAATTCGAAACCGAGCCGAACCCGAACCGGAACCGAACCGAAAAGAACCGATTTTGTTGAACCGATTGAAACCGAACCGATTTCAGTTCCGCCTTGAGGAACCGACCGATGCGGTTCGGCTTATTGGAGAACCGATAAAAAAAACCGAACCGAACCGATATGACTAATTTTAAGTAGAAAAATTAAGTTTAGTCTAGGATAATGGCGAGAGGAGTTCAACATTGTTAATTGTTAGTATGATATAATAATAGATAAGTGAATATGTTTTAAGCTAATAATATATGGATACAATTCTATATTTAAAAAGTGGTATCGTGTGACGAATGTATATACGAATTCCGAAATTAATTTTAAAAGGAGCTTGTTAACTTATATAAGTAGATATATCTTTGAAACTTAATTATGAGTTACATTTAATATAAGACAATACTAATCACATTTAGATTTGAGTAAAAATGAATAATAATATTAGCTAGGAACGTATAGACCTAAATTTCAAAGTCGAAAGTGGGCTCACAATTAGGTCCAAAACACGAGGCCCATAACCGGCCCATATAACCGAACCGAACCCGGAACCTATAGAACCGAACCGTTAGAACCGAACTAATTTCGGTTCTGTCTGCCGTAGAACCGATGATGTCGGTTCGATCTTTTTTTTTGTCCAAAACCGAGCCGAACCGAACGTGCACACCCCTAGTCTTGATTGTTGTTTGACGGTGTTAAAAAGAAGTAGAAGTGACCATTTAAAACACCAATTCTTCGCAAAATTCAGGGTAATTATATGACTACTTATTCATTCTTCCAACCATAGTAATTAGTGAAAGTGTAGTATACTAGTATCTTTCAAAATGAAAACATTATTTTCTATAAACTTAACATCTTCCATCTTGATTCCATAAGATGACTCGATCCATTTTGCGTATAAACTCCGAACTTGAAATACATATTTCCTGGCCCCTTATCTCCAACTTGAAGCTTCTGAACTCCATTTATTGAAAATTGTAATTTGGCCCCTGTTTACATTATGTATTACATTTAGCCTCAACCACTTATTGTATACATTACTCTCAACAATATTTTGGTTGTAATACTTTGATTTGTCCATTGTAAACTCTCAATTGTAAAGTTGAAGATCCAGTCCCTCTTCCAAATATTTGCATTATAGATACCCCTGATGTTCCACTTGGTATGTATACATTTCCTTCAAATTGTCTAATTCCGGACGGTAGTCTTTGTCCTACAATGAAGAAAGAAAATTAACCTAGTATAATCAAAAGTTTTCACCCTTGGCTTAATAGTCTAGTGGTAGCTGACTCGAGCTTCTACCGAAGATCTCATTTCAATTCTTGCTAGAGTGAATATTATTTCATACTTTGTTTGCTCCGGACATTTCAAGAAAATTGCTAGAATGGTCCGAAGTCAAATGTTATCGCTTATTGTTCGACTCATAGTTTTTGCTTTTTTTTGTAAATTATTGTTGAGATGAGTTGTTTAATTTAGGACCTTCTAGTAACTAGTAAGAGTGTTTTCTTTTAGTAACCAACAAGAGCGTTTTCTACTAGACTATATTATTCCTCTCATAGTTGTGAATCATTATTGAAATTTAGGTACCTGAACGCGAGCTTCGGTACGAGGTTTAGTGTTAGTGTTGGGCTTGAAAGGTTTATCATTTGCATTCACCCAAAACCTTTGGATTCCATCTCTGTTGCTATATCTTTTCTTCTACTGCTTTGTCGTATGGCTTTTGCAAAACCAAACTAAAATCCAAACTTGTGAACCCATCTACAGGATCACCAATGCTGCTAATATTCACACAAATTCCCTCAAAGATGCCAACAAATACAAACAATAATGTGTAATAAGACAACTTCATATTCATATGTATGTATAAGCCAAGAGACTCATACTTATGTTGGTGTATGTTTTTTTAATTGGCATTCAAGAACTCAAGTCTATAAATAGGCTAATTTCTCATGGGTCTGGTCGTTAACCATAATTTTAATACTCCCTCCTTCCCTTACTGTATGGGAGTTTTGATTTTTCGGGTCAAACTAAAAAACTTTACACCAGCAATAAAAATACTTCTTCCGGCATGAAGTTTACTATGCCAATTTACCACTCGAAGTTAAAAATGCCGGTTCATTATCCAATGTGACGATGTCTGATTTATAGAGTATATAATCTGTAAGAACTTAGTCTTCTAGATATATTCAATTGGTTGGATTAAATGCAATGTAAAAAAATAGTAGATGAGAATCAAGATAGTTAAGTTAAAATTTTGTTGCGATATGTGAGTATATATAAGATGAGTAATCCAATTATTCAAGTCGTAGTCTTCGTTAAATTACAAAGACATGGATTCATCAGGAAGTGTGTGTTGTTTTACACATGAATCATCGAGTACTTGCCGCCCTGCAATAAGCTAATAGGTGTTTTAATCTGTTTTCCTATAGCTTTTTATTTTTTATTTACAGTTGAGTTAACCATAATTTTTTTGATTCAGACTGATCGGGTTCCTGAACAGGTTTCGCTTCAACAATCTATGCGTCAACAACTTGAAGGCGCATATGGTGAAGACGACAGTATGAAATGACGATAAATATAAACACCATAGTGAATATAAGGCAACTCCAGAGAGAAAAAATACCACTCATTATAAAGTCGGAAAGAAAGTAGTATTTAGAGTCGGAGAAAGACAAGCAAGCTATATTCTAGCATAATGTTACTTGCTCAGGACTTCGAAGAATCATTTAGATAGGTAGCACAGACAATCATATATGGCTGAAGCAGAAAAAACATAGAGCAACCATATGAAATTCGATCACAAATTAATGACATTTTCGCCAGGTTCAGACTAGCTACCACTGAATCCCATCTCCTTTCGCTTCAATTCTAGTGCCATACGTTCATTCTCAAGCTTCATTCTTTCGTTTTCCATGACCATTATTTCCAATTCTCTATCCTTTTTCTTGCTAAACCTCTGCCATCTGAACCGCTCTCTCTCCAACTCCAGCATTTGTTTCCTGAAGATGTAGCATTTCTGTTTGGATATGGAGCTTCTGCTCTTCTAACTGTAAAGAGCGATGGGTTATCGACTGCTTCTGCAAAGGATTTGCTTTTGTGCCTTCACGTGAAAATGGCTCCTCAGCAATGGCAGTGTGTGACTGAATATCGAAATTTCTATTACAATCAATAGTGTGCAAAGAGCTTCCAGGAGTTGAATCATCATGGCCATGGTGCTGCTTCATCTTCTTTGAAGGGCCTCCTGAAAATATCCCAGACACCCTCCGATCACTATGAAACACAGGATTCTCCCCATCTTCATCGTAATTATACACCTCAGCATCATGGTCCTCATCATCATTATCATCTTGGAGGTGCCTCCTCACATCATTATCATCATGATCATCCCTACTCCGAAGAGCCAAGCGCAAAGATCGCTGCAGTTCAGGGTCAGGTGGCAAATGCAACCTGTTCTGATTATGGTAAGAACACATCTCTCATAATGTAAATGTTTTGAACTTAATATTTTCCTAACTTCCTCCTTCAACTTTTCAGATATGTGATCCATTACATCCAGAAGTGTCGGATTTTCAACGACCTCACAAGAAGTTCCTCTCCCCAGGATCTCGTTCAGCCTCTTGTACCTCTTATTAAGGTCATTAAATTTATCCTCACACTGCTGAGGTGAAACAAAATGTTCCCTTTCGGCCATAACCTTAGAAACCGACTTCCACTTCCCTTCTTTTGTAGATTCACATACTTCCTTCTTCCACAACCACCATACTCAGCGGCAGCTTCCTCGTTTATGTAAGAAACGGCAGTTATTAGCAACCTAACCATGGTATCTGTCCACTTCACCCGTTGCCACGGTGATGCCTTCTTCCCTTTAACCGGATCATTATGGCCATCACCCAAATCGTCCATAAAAGTCGGTTCCTCCTCATCGCTCCCATACTTCTCTGAGTGTATGTTTTGTTCAGAATCTTGCATACTGCCAATAACGGGAGCAAAACCCACATTGACAGCGGGGACCATTGGGATTTGGTTAGTACGAGAGAGGTGTTGGTGGTGCAAAGCAACAGGGTTCGGTTGATGTTGTTGATTAACCCTCATAGCTTCCTTGCAAATCAAAACCTCCAAATGACCCCGTAGCTCCCATCAAATTAGCTGAAGATAAATTCCCTTCCATTTTTCCAATTCAATTTCAACCTCAACCACAACCACCAATTTAACAAAAGTTATCACCTTTACCTCAATTACCAAATTCCTAAAGCCCAGAGCTAACTACTATTCTGATACACCATAATCTCAACAAACCCTCCAAATAGAGACAGCTAACAACACATCATACTAAATATAAAGCAAATAACAGCATAAATTAAACAAAAAACACTATAAAAACTATCATAACCAGCTTAACGCAGCTCAACATGTTAATAGGGTAAAAAGAGCAACTCCAAATATACCCAATTGAAAAAAATCTAATCTTTTTGCATACCTATATATAAAAACTCAATCTAATCAAAGAAGTTACAATAAACAATTAAAAAAACTAATCTTTTAGCATTTAAAACAAAAAAAAATGATTTTTTGATCAAAGAACTTACATACAGCTGAAGACCCACCAACCCAAATCAAGGTTTGATGAATGAGCCCAGAAAATGAAGAAAATGTTGACTGTGAATGACTGATTAACATAGGTTGGTGGTTGTTATATGTGATGATGAAATTGTTGTAAAGAAGTTGCAGATGCAATGAATGGAGGATCTAGTGGGGTCCACTTTAGGTACACTTTTGTCTTGATTTGATTACAAAATTGAAACCTATGTAGATGAGCACACGCTGCTACTAATTACAGTAAAAAAAAAACTCGGCATAAACAATGGAATTGGATACTTAGAGAATTTAAGATTAGAATCTTTTAGTTGGTAGTTGGCAACTTTCAATTTATTTGTGTTAGAACAAAATTTGTTGCTTTATTAATGCCTAAAATCTATGTTATTGTTAATTTAAGATAGTGTGATGCACCCATTGCTTAATAATTGAATGATATCTGATTCGACCTTCGGTCAAGATATCTCGAGTTATGGAGAGAATATTATTTTACGCTTTAAGAGAGAATGATTAGAAATTATGATATTTTGTCATGTTTTAATAGACCGATGATATCTAACCCAAATTTACAATTGTTTCATATAAATATTGTCAGTGTATTAGTTAGTAAATTCTTGGTTCATTATTTATAATATTAATGTACTCATCGATAATTTACAAAAAAAGAAAAAAGAAAAAAATGACATTTTTGATTATTATAGAAAGCTCGCACTTGTCAAATTATTATAAAAATATGTTTCACACATCTATAATTTATAATTCCTTTTTTGTTGTCGTATTAAATCAATCTATATACTTCTTTGAATTCAAAATAATTGTCTTTCTCACATCGATATAAAACTTTGACCTTCAATTACTCTTTAATTATATTATTAAAAAAAATTAAAATATTAATATTGTGAAAGTACGTTAAAAGATGAATCCAACTATATAATTTTATATGTTTAGAACAAGTAATAATTAGTAATTGAAGGTCAAAATTCAAATTTAAAAAAGCCAAACATTAATTATTTTGGATTGGAGAGAATAAACTTTGATGTAAAAAAAAAGGTTAAGGACGTCAGAAAAAAGAAAAATAGTATATGAACCATCCCACAAAAGAATTGGTTAAGGCACTCATCAAAAGCAACTTGATTGAAAATTAAGCAATAGTTTAAGGAATAATCAGCAAATTAGCCTTAATTTCAATTAAGCAATAGTTTAAGGAATAATCAGTTAATTAGCCTTAATTTATTCCTTCACACATAACGATAATTGAGTGGTACCAAACTTTTGACCCACTAAAAAAGGTAGAGAGCTTACCCCACAAAACATTGGAGACAAAAAACAAATATTACAAGTTGTACAACTTGCGTTGGAGACTTTGTGGTTTTGTATTGATGACTGTGTTTATGTACTAATATGGAAATATGATTAAAATAAAGTGTTTAAAGAGGTTTTCTTGGGATACAAAACATCATCATTTGCCTAAATAATGTTCAACTTTTGATAAATGGATGTACTCTAGTTTAGTTTAGTTTAGCTGATGTAATGAAATAATTGATGTAAACTAGTTTAGTTTAGTTGATGTAATGAAATATGCCACTATCAATTATGGCAAATGGAACTTTTGATAAAACATTATATTATCTTTAACTCTTTTTTTTTAATCTTTTTGCCGTTTCAAGAAGATGAAACTTGAGATACATCGATATTACAATGATCCCCTTATTAAGATTATATCAACATAGTGATTAGTGAATACATAATTCATGTACTCTTAACACGATATGTCGAACCAAAACAAGCCAACTTGCATACATAGACACGGATAAGGATAAGCTTAGGGTGAAGGCTTAACTTCATAACCAGGAAATAGGTAGCTAAATCTCCAGTTATATTTGGATGAATATTTCTATACTAAGAAACCAATTGCAACTGTTCGCAATTATTTTGAATACAACATTAATTACCAACTCCAATACTTTATATGAAATGTATTTCTTTGTGACAGTAAATCAGTTTTGAAGCACAGAGTACTACAGAGCCTGAAAGAAATTGATGTATTTACTTCTTCTGTTCTGCGGCATAGAGTGCTTTGATCTCTTCGACATCATCATAGCTACCAAGAAATATTGGAGAGCGATCATGTATTTTCTTTGGGATAAGCTCGAGCGCCTGGATGTTATATTAAACGCTGATTAGATCACAAACTCGTATATTCTTTGAAAGAAAGCAGGCAATGCGATTTACAGGTACAACTCAATACCTTTATAATCTTTGATAAACTGACTGAACAAAAAATGCAGCAAATGCTGATAGCATAAACTAAAAGAAAGTGTTAAATTTTCTGTTCTTTTAGTTGAAGGCTTTAGATGCTTACCCTTTCCTTGCCAGTAAACGCTTGCCCTCCTGCTTGCTCCAACAAATATGCCATTGGGAAGACTTCATAAAGAACACTGTAATGTATATAACAGTATCAGCAATTAGTTCCACGAAATACATATTCCTGGCAAAACAGTGCTTCAGCGTCTCCAACATTATACATTTAACCTACCGTAGTTTTCCATTTGGGCTTTTCTTATCAGCAGGGTACAGAAAGACGCCTCCATAAAGTAATGTTCGATGTACATCAGCTACCATGCTGCAAATCATGAACAAAATGAGTCTCACAGAAGAGAAGCGACTTCCTCTACTACATCATGCTAAATAGAATATGAATCTTGATATTCATGAAGCTAGTTAAAGCCATGCCTACAAATCCAGTTTCAGTGAGTTATTTAATTTGAGAGTTCTCTGACTCGGAACAATTCGCGGAGTTTGAAAATATACAACTTGTAAAGGAAATAATAGCCACCACTGGGCACTAAGGTAACTTGAAAATTATGATTCTTTTTCTAGAAGTGAACGTTAATGCCAAATGTGATATGCGGTTACTTAAATAGATAATACTAGATTGCAATACCTTCCAACATATCTTAGGGACTTCGGTGGTGATCCATCTGTGGGGAACTTACACTTTTCCACATACCTGAATCGTAAAGAATATCAGGACCACATAAAGGTCATAGAATTGAAGCATGAAGTAATAATTTGGCGAGGCATACTTTGTTGTTGGACCATCCCAATTTTTAGCATTTCCTTCATTGACTGAATATATCGTTCCCTTAGTTGGTATCTGTAGATAAAGGACGGCTAAATTAAAACCAAGTTAATCGATATCCAAATGCAATAGTGGGTGGGACAAAAGTTCAAAATAACCATCATTCCTCCTCAACAAAGCTTTTGTACAAGTATCTTAATACTTCCAGTATCCTGATGCTAAGCAAAGGCGTGCATCAAACTCCTGAAAATCCTTGCTAGCAAAGATGATTTACATTGTCTCTACTGTTTGGGCCATTGTGCAAATTATGCAAGAAGGACATGGTGGGGGGGGGGGGGGGGGGGGGGGAGTGATCCACTGATCCTGATGGTTGAATTAACAGAATTAAAAGCCTGAGAATATACCTTGATATCAGCATGGGTAAGAACAAACTCCCCAAGTGATGGATCCAAGGTAAAACCATTGACACCACTTCCAGTGCTTATCACGAGCTAAAATTTATCAAAAGCAAAAACTAACATCAATCAAAGCAGGTGTAAATTTAGTAAAACCAACTGATCAAAGACCTAGGAAAATGTAAGAAACTGTAACACGACTCCTATTAAGAAAACACATTTACATACCATGCAAGAACTCCCATACATACAATATCCAGCAGCGACCATGTTGGTTCCAGGTTGCAATACATCATCCAATGTAGGTTCTTTGCCATCTTTCATCATGTATATGCCAAATATCTAGAGAAGGTGAGGTGCTAAACCGATTATTGCTATATTCAGCCTTTCTTGACTTGTGAGAGGCCTCATGATAACAAAAAGGAGACAAATATCATAGATCTTACTGTTCCAATAGAAACACCACAATCGATGTTGGAGGATCCGTCCAGTGGGTCAAACACAACACAGTACCTACAGTAATATATAAATCGCATCAATGAATATCATGACTAGGGAATAAAACAGAACAGCTAGAAAAACTATTCTACAGTGTAGAGAATGATACGTACTTTCCACGCTTAGATTTCTCCACAAATGTTGCCTCTTCATCCTCTTCCGAAACCAGGATGCTCTGCGAATCGCATGGGCAGAATAAGAAATCTTTAGTTCACTAATGTTGTGCCACTGAAGTTGATCCAAGAATGCAAAACAACTTACAGTACGGCCACTGCTGACCAAGGCTTTGACAAATACATCATTTGAGAGCACATCTAATTTCTTTTGTTCTTCACCCTTCATCACATCAAGCAAAGGTGTCAGCATAAGAAATTCTTTTGTTAAGACAATTTAGCTTATCCAAATAAGTCAAACTTACCTGCACATTAGTCTCTCCTGCAAGCCCAATGAGCTTCGCCAAACCAGCCTGCATAAATTGAACTATTACTAAACACTCACGTAACACCTTCAAATGTACTTTAGAAGCAAAAAACAGATCGTTCACCACAAGAAATTTGGCAGATGCAACACCACCAACCCACCTCTCCTTCCTTCCCAAGTTCCAAGTATATTGGAATAGTTGCAACTAATAAGAGATGACAATCGACTCTTCCTACCATACAAGTCAGTGATGCATCATGCATATTTAACTTCCACTTAATTATTTAGGCGCACTTAATTATTTGTTCTCCGAACAACCTCCCCCGCCCCCAATATAACCATTCACTCACTAGTATACTACTTTCAATACATTCCTTAACATTTGAGGAAAACCAACCTCCCCTTTAAATTGGGATGGAGTGAAATGGCCTATTTGGATTAGCGCAAACCTGGTGTAAAATTTAGTTAACCTTGTTTGGGTTCTATTTCTCCTATCTACCTAGGCTGAACGATGTTAACGATTCACGATTCACTTAGATAAGCTTCATTTTAATACTTTATTAACCCCAAATTAGAGCGTCATTGACTTCAATGGTATTTCTAGTTCTATTTCACCTTAACTCACCTCACTAACCTCGACGACCAACAAACGTTCAAACAACATTCTAAAATATTCACCTCAATCACCCAACCTAAACATACCACACTTAGTAATGAGCATGCAAACTTCAACGTTCTGCATTCAAATTACTTCAACAACCAAAATGACAATAAATAATCAACGTAAACATGTCAAATAACCAACAAATCAATATACAAAACATTGACAACATTGCAATAAAACCAAATCTATACAATAACTATATCCCATACTATGATCAAAACCTCCAAAAACCAATTCAATACTTCAAAACTCACATTTTTTTCCTCACATATATTATACCAATATGATCAAATCATGTTTTAGCAACGTAAGGAGTCAATCGGGATCCATACCAAAACCAATTAGTTATAGATGAATAAAGTCTAGAACCATTAACAATCTCGTATGCTTTGACATATTCAATATGGGACGAATCGGCCTTTGACAACCAACATGGGAAAAAACCAAGTTGACATTAAGTGACTAACCTTGTTAACAGCAGAGCAAACAAACTTGCAGCCAAGAACAATGTTACTTAGCAAAATAGTAAAGTCTCCTCTTGATTCTGGGTATTTTGATTGCTCATTCAACACATACCGAGTTATGGTCATCAAATCAGTACGATATGCATCCGCTTCATGATCCATCTTCTTTTTGCTTCAAATTCACACAAATGTAGAAAAAAGATTGGGATTTTTTTTGTTGGGTACACGAAAAATTCGATTTTTATTTATTGCAGGATATTGAAGGTCTATACTTATATGCTTTTTTGTGGGGAGGTACAAATTCCAAGAAGGGCACGAGAAACGAGGAAAATATTTAATCCATCAAATTTATTATAATTGACTTATTTTTCGGCATTAAAATTTAACGAATAATTTGTTTTCAATTATAAAAAATTATAGGGAAATAATTTTAATTTTGGTGTTATCAAATATATATTTATTAGAGTTATGAATATAAGCACTTGATCACTAAAAATTGATACGGAAAAAGAATATCAATTGAGATGAATCGAAATGATTATAATAAATGTAAAATATGGAGGATAAAAGGGTACTTTTTGAGAGAATTAGATGGTGACAAAGTAAAAGATAAGATTAATGATGGAAGATTATGAGGTGATGATGTGGATGAGGCTATCAGATGTCAGAGGAAGCTTCTGATGACACGTGGTAGCTTAACCATGATACGAGGCACCAGTGGTTGACAAAATGGAGTAGGGGAAAAAAATAAGAAGAAGAAGATAATGGGATTTTGTCTACTTCTTTACTGTTTGTTCTCATTCTTTTATTGTTTGTCCTCATTATTGGATTGTTTGTAAGGATATTTATGCATGAGTGTCTGAATTATGAAGGATCAGCTAGTTGAGCTTTTGGATGGCTAGATCTCTTTGAAGGGGCACTTGGGGGGGGGGGGGGGGGGGTGGGGTTGTGGGGGAAGTGTTCTATCGGATATTCGTTGGTAACGATTCTATGTCCATTTGCTAAATTTTATGATATCAAATTTTTTAAATTGTTATTACATACGTATATCTATCTACATTAACATATCTACTCAACCTGTGACGGACGACCATTTTCTTAACCAACACTAATAAAGGTAGACCGACACAATCAAATAAAACAATGAATAATTAAAACACCCAAAATCGAACTCCGATCATTTGTTCAAAACCAAATGAGCCCCATTGAGACGGTCCGTGCTCGAGCCATTTTATGAACCAATTAATTTATCCAAAACCTATTTGGCCTTCATGGACCAGGCGAGTTCATAACTCAAGTACTCAACCAGGCTTCATCAGCCCAATTGTTTACTCTAATTTGAGAACTGAGAAGTGAGAACTATCTGTATATGTTATCGGGCCTGTTTCGGGCTCCATTTGATTTCTTCCTCTACCTATTTTTCTCTTTGTCAAATCTAAAATTCAATTATTTCATGTGTTGTTTAATATTTGATGAAACATATATCAAATGATAGCCTTTGTTATTTACTTCATACCATAAAGAAGATAGTTTATATTCAAAAAAAAAAAAAAATTTATCTATCTATTAGGGCTATAAAGTTTGTCAATTATAACGAATGCGTGAATGACTAGGAGACGTACGACAATTCATACATTGAAATCAATTTTAGAACCTTCAACGTATTGAATGATGAGGAGACGTACGATAATCCATCCTATATATCTTGCTCTGTTGTGTTTCGTCTTTGAAATACATGCCGACAAGTCTTTATCTCCTCGTTTTAATTTTATACCTTTTCTCAATAGTGGTCGATTCACCCTAAACCAATCCAACCCTTAGATGATAGGTTGAAAAGGAAGTTGTTGTAAATTCAAACGTCCTCACTCAATTTCTTGCATTATAGATATATAGGTAGTGGTTGCTCACTTGTTTTTCAATCTAATCGATCTGACCTAGTTAATTTGCATGACTCATATTATTACACCAACCACAAATTGGTTAGGACATAGAACTAGTACAAAAAGTTAAGTGTTGCAATATATGATTTCACGAGACCAATCCTATTTACCACCGCTGCATGAAAATACAAAACAAGAACATCAAGGGCATGTCCCAAAATTCATGTCCTACAACGAAAAAGCCAACCAACCCCATTGACTCCCACAGTTTGTCTATTAATTTTATCATAACAAAAGGACAATGCAACTAGCTATATAGTAACTATATATAAAGACTACCACCTTAGAAAAATTAGAGTAAGCATTATAATTATTTCATCATTTGGGTATTTTTGTTCATAGGATAAGGTTTCTTATCATGGGAAATTTGCTCAATTGTCTTATGTTTTGGTTCATTTTGTCTTTCTTGATGTTTATAGCAAATTCCCAAAGGCAAGGGCCTCAAGTACCAGCTTTGTTCATTTTTGGAGATTCTTTAGTTGATAATGGGAACAATAATGGCATTCTTACCCTTGCTAGAGCCAATTATGGACCTTATGGTATTGATTTTCCTCAAGGGGCTACTGGTCGTTTCACTAATGGACGCACATTTGTAGATGCTTTAGGTAATAATAATAATTATTGTGAAATATATTGCTATAATTTTGATGAAAGATTGTTGAGTTTGTAAACAAAAATAATTGTTATGGATGTTTTGCAGCTCAACTTTTGGGCTTCCCTAACTATATTCCACCTTTTGCAACCACGAGTGGGTCGGCATTGTTGAGAGGTGCAAATTATGCATCTGGAGCAGCCGGCATCCTTGACGAAACTGGAAATAATTTGGTAACATTTCTCGACACCGCCTCATAATATTTCAATAATTTTTACAATATGTAATTACGTCTTGAATGCATAGTGCAATGTTACGCGCACGTTCTGTTTATCATTAGTTGTATAGAAAAAAATTACATTATAGGTTACGAAAATTAGTGTAGGTGCCTCTTAGACGATGCTTTGTCGATAGCGTTGCTTAAGGTCTCGATTGGTAATTTGATGTTATAGGGAGGTCATTTATCAATGAACCAACAAGTAGCAAACTTTGGTAGAACGGTGCAATTGTTCCGGAGATTCTTCAGGGGTGATACTAATGCTATGAATGCGTATCTAGCAAAGTGCATGTTTTATGCCGGATTGGGAAGCAATGACTACTTGAACAACTACTTCATGCCAAATTTTTACTCAACTAGGTCACAGTACTCCCCTGCGGCTTATGCTTCTCGTCTCCTTCGCGATTATTCCCGTCAATTAACGGTAACTACTCGTCTTAATTTTCTAAAACTCGACGATTCTCATGACACGTAAATTAGTTTTATGCGAGACTATAATTTATTTATTTTGGATGTATGTAGCAATTGTATCAATTGGGAGCTAGAAAGGTAGTTGTGACAGGAGTTGGTCCAATTGGGTGTATACCATATGAGCTAGCCCGTTATAATGGAAATGGCACTAGAAAGTGTAATGAAGAAATCAACAATGCGATAGTCCTTTTCAACTCAGGACTCAAGAAAATTGTTGACAATTTCAATAAGGGTCAACTACCTGGTTCAACCTTTGTTTTTCTTGATTCTTTTCAAAGCAGCAGGGATTTAGCAATCAATGCTAGAAGTTATGGTAAGTAAAATGCAAAATGAATTTATTTACCATATAAAATGAATCCAATCTATAGAAATAACACCACCATCACACTATAACATGGCCTATTGCCTCTATAATGATTCCCCTCTAGGAAGGACAAGATCGGATTGTACATAGTCTTATATTAAGATAATATATATGAAGGGTGTTTTCAGGAATTTATAAATAACAACCCAAAAATGTAGAAAATTATCGATATGGTCCGAAAAAGTAATGAAGTTTGCCATGGGATTCTCGAAAGTTCAAGATTTGCAAATCAGTCCTCAAAATTAAACAAAAGTTTCAATTTAGTTTAATTTTTTACGGAGATGTTAAATTTAACGGTAATTGTGCAATTGGCTTCCACTTCGGGTGACAAAAGTCCCGTTAAATTTTAACAGGTCCATCAGTTTTTAAACTAAATTGCAACTTTTGTCCAATTTCATGGACTAATTTGCATCTTTGAACTTTCGAAGACCAAATGGCAACCTCGACCCAATTTCTGATTGTAAGGATGGGTGGTGGAATAATATTTGATTTTTTTTTTTATAGGATTTGAAGTGGTGGACAAAGGTTGTTGTGGAGTTGGAAGGAACAATGGGGAGATAACATGTCTGCCTCTCTCAGCGCCTTGTGAAGATCGAACAACCTACCTTTTTTGGGACGCTTTTCACCCTACAGAAGTCGCCAATATATTGCTTGCCAAGAATGCATATGCTTCTAGGACTAAATCGTTTGCTTATCCCATGAATATAAAGCAATTAGCCATGCGTTAGTTTAACTAAATTATACACCAATTTCATGCAATTTAAAGAAACCTGTTTACTCTTTTTGTATTTCAGTTTGTTGTACTTTGCATCTTTCAAATGAAAGTTGGTTGAATTTCAACCCCTCTAGTAACTTTTTAGTCCCATTATGAGCTCGGTTTGACCCGTTAAGAGTTTGTTTTGAATGGATTAGTTGATTGGATTGGGTTTGAAAACCCAAGTATGAACCATCAAGCGGTCCAAGGCAACCGTGGCCACCCAACTGAGCACGTCGAACATATTTTTTCACAATAAAGAACTCAGTAGGTGACCGGATCCGGCCCATTCGTCATCAACTCTGTATTCGAGTTTCATATCCTCAAGTAAAAGCATTGGTTGCATTTAGTTTGTTAATTTTGTAATCACTTCGAATTTTGACATCTTACTACCCTTAGGCCTTAGCTATGTTTTTTACAACGATGACCCGCAATTGCTACTGATCGAGTATGTGTTTAGCCATTTCTATCTACATACATTTGACCTAGCTTATAAATTGACTTAATGAGAAGTATTTAACAATGTATATGGTGAAAGCTCCACACTGCTTGATTAATTGAAGTAAATGAATGGAGGAAAATCCCATACTAACGCATCATACACCATTTGAGACCCAACACATCACCTGATGAACCTTTGAATATAAAAAAAAATACCCAAATTTTGTTATGGAAAATAATAAAAGCATGAATTTGATGATGTACAAGCCCATCCAGTTTTAGGCATAGTAGCTAATTTAGAAGCATTGAATATGACCTTAATGTAGCGTCTTCAAATATGTAGACATTCCATATCGACCGACTTGTCCTTATCAATTTTCTCAGGTTAACCATATAAATGATTAATTAGTTCGGGAACTATATTACAACAACTTAAATCTATTAATATCGATAACTAATACTCCCATCATCCCTGAGTAATTGACACATTTTGACTTTTGTTGGTTATATTTTACAAAATTTGGCTATGAATTCCCATTAAACGATAAGAAATAATATAATTTTATGGGATCTTGCTGTTAGATTCGTCTCAATATATATATATTTTTGAAATATCAATTTTTTTATAAGTTTTTCACATGTAGAATAAGAGATATTTACGCTTTAAATCGTATTTTGTTGACCACAAAAGTCAAAATATGCCAATTATTTACGGATAAATGGAGTATTACATATACGCTGCAACAACTTAACTCTATTAATATCGTCAACATAAATAATTTGCTTATGACAGATATTGGATGAGATAATTGAAGTAATGGTCCTAATAAGTAGGGTCAAGTTGCACTTTCGTTAATTAAGTTGTAACAATCTTTCACAGTGTACATGTGGTTTGCAAATGCTCCTTAAATTGACCTTGTTGTTAATAATTAATAGAGTGGTGAAAATGTAATTTCTGAAACTTTTGGTTAATGTTATGGAATTGTGAGTTCCTAAATTAACCTTGCCTTCAATAACTAGCCGAACACAAATCCAAATGGAACTTTCAATCTCAACCCCAAAACATGAACTTTCAAGTTTCAAAATTTACATTTTCACCCCCCAAAATGTTAAAATCATTCAATTATTAACGACAAGGTTAAGTTAGGGACTATTTGTGAACCCCATGTATAATATTATGAACTGTGACTATATGGAACAAAAGTGCAATTTGATCCCACTTATAAAGTCCATTGTTGCAATTAACTCGATAATTGATTTTGTCGAAGATGTGGGTTACCATTGATGGTGATTTATGATGAGACGACTTGTGATAGAATATGGTAAGCCAAGAAGAAGGCGGTGAGGCCGTTATGTATGTTGTGACATCTTAGGAGGAAGAGAGCATGTATGTGAAGTAGAGGAGGCGTGGAAGCATCTATTCATCAATCAAATGCATTGCATCATTCACGAAATGGACGTAAAACACCCACATGATCATCTACATTTCTTTGTTCATCATCATATTATTGTGTATTCATTGTTTTTACACCATCCTTTCTCATTTTATTATGGTATTTTTTTTAAATAAATAGTGAATTCATTGTTTTGAAATTATCATTCAAATCATCAATATAAGTTTGAGATCTTATCAAATGATACTATATATATGCCCAATCAAGCACTTATTATAAGTTGTAAAATCAATCATTAAGACTAGTTTAAGGTTGCAATTGATTGTGTAATAAGTAACCATGCAACCCTTACATACTTTGTCCTCACATGTATATGAAAGTCAATCGTGCAACTATCGTCGTGAAGTTTTAACTCTCGTCCTCCAACAATTTTTTGGGCTAAATAACACTTTTGTCTGATTTCGGGAATTAATTTGTAATTTTAAACTTTCGAGAATCATATGGTAATTTTGACCCAATTTCTAGAATAATTCCAACAATTTTCTATGGTGTAAAAATAGTGGATGATTAACACTCTCTCGTACACTTTATTCGGACTTTTACATAATAATAAGATCACTCGGCTCATTGTTTATTTTTAGTTGTATTTCATACATACAGTATATCATTATGACTTATGAGTAACTTTCACTTACTTTTTTCAAGAACCTTTAATTCGTACATAGGATTCACATATATATTCTTTTCTAAGTAAACTAAATATGTAATTTAATCTTTTTGCTTCAACGATATTTATGCAAAATATTAGGAATACCAACTATCTGATTATTATTGGACGATAATAATTGATAAACGAGTAGTGGTTAACTTGACCTATTTCTCCATCTTTTTATCTTTCCATACTATATCTATATATGTAGAGTTGTAGGTGAGCCGAGTCAACCTCCTCGAGAGTTTTTAGCTCGGATAGTTATATTAGAAATACTAAGCGAGTTTTAGGCTCGTTTTGGTGAATTGAAAGCTCGCCGAATCAAGTTTCGAGGTAGTTTGCTTGGCTTATTTCATTATTAAAAAGAGAAATCACAACCTTTATTCGTATTAATAATTTATAATATGAGTCTTGAAAATGAAGAGATAATTGTCTATCATTACCTTAATAAAAATATAAAATTACGAGTCTCGCCTCACCGAATCATTTTACTTCTAGCCAATAAGCTTCAAGTCTCGCCTCACCAAATCATTTCAAGCGAGCATCGATCTCGATTAGCTCGACTCATGCACAACACTATATTCATGCATCTATGATATATGTTTGGTTCACATACATTATGTATATGCCAATAATTAAAAGTATTTTTTTTAAATACGAGTATTGTTAATAAAATAACCAAAAATAGGTGTGTTTAAACGATGGATGTTCATGTAATATACCTTGCATGCATTATCGTTGACTACATTGGGATGATGAATTGAGTTGTTATGTACTCAATCTAAATTGCAAAATAACGAAAATAATGCAAGTATAAAGCGTCAACGCTTTGACTAGGAAAAAGGCATGATAATATATAGTCATTTATGTATATATTTAGGGTGTGATTAAGGTAATGAGTTTGACTTAAGGAATAGGTTTTCAGTTTGAGAATGAAGTGCAATGGACCCAATAATCATCAATGCCTTGAGATGGAAACTATCATAAATACTCATAGCATACCTCCATCCCTTAATATAATCCAATAGTCCAATTACATTTTCAATAACCAATATATATTTTATCATAAAAATATGTAAATTTATTGTTTCAGTATAGAATCAAATATGATACAATGATACATACATATATATATATATATACATGTATATTTGCCTTCAAAATTTAAAAATTATTTGATTATAAGATTTCAAAATTAGACATGTTTTAATAAGGGCTAGTGATAATGCCAGAACAATTTTTCTATCGTCAGAGCAAAGTCATGTTCAATTCCTTTTATACTCGTTTCATAAAACTATATCTTAATCGTAATCTAATTGTTAATTATAAAGTTTATTCATGTTTTTATTATTCGGATAGAAATAAAAGTATTCAACCGTTAACAATTAATATTGTAACTATACGTCATAGAATCAAAGGGCATAAGAGGAAATGGACTACTTAGTACTAAGTATCTTTTATAATAGAGCAAATGAACAATACAATCACTTATGTTTATCAAATGATTCCAGTCCATTATCAACTATGCTTTAAAATGTCTTGTCGGTCACATATATATTTTACTTGGTCTCGCACGTTAACTTTTTTGTTAAGTACATATTGGAGGTGGGTTAATTCAAATTCGGAATTGGGGGTTTATTATTTCATATTTTCTTTTGATCTTTTCGCCCCAAAATTTGTTAAACAGAATGACATAAATAACCTTACTAACAAGTCACGTACGCCTCATATGAAGTATATTATCTCCTTAGGTGTAGTCCGAACTTAATTAATAAAAATTCTACAAATACAAAGAACTACTTACAATTTTTATTGAAGATTATTAATGAAGTGGTATCATTTTTCCTGGTTTAATATATATGATAGACAAATAAAAATAAAAATATTGGTAACTATAAAAAGAAAATAACATAAGGATGGAGGAGTTGCACGTAGGTGATGATAAATAAATACAACTAAAACTACTATTCCCTCCATCCCAAATTGTTTGTCCACTTTCTATTTTGGGAATCAAATTTCGAAAATTTTGACCTTGAATTCTCATTAGCCGATAAGAGATAATATAGCCATATTGGATCTTGTTAGATTCGTTTTAATGTATGTTTTTGAAATATCAACTTTTTGTAATTTTCACGCTTATAAAATTAGAGATATTTACGTTTGAAGTTATGTCTCGTAGACCGTAAAAGTCAAAATGGAACATATAATTTGGAATGGAGGGAGTATAAAAAGAAAAATTCTTAAGGATGAAGGAGTTGCCACGTAGCCAATGAAGGCATGTGATGTGGTGATGGCGATATGAAGGCGCAGTTTAATGCGCGAGAGTTTGTGAAGAATTCGCACCTTCCTCATCAACTAGATTATATTAATATTGAAGCACCACTAATTCTTCCCTTTGTTGATCCCCATGAAATTATATGGAGTATAAAGAAATACTTCATCCAATATAATTTATTTTCATTCATCACACTATTGGTTTTCTCCACTTTATTTCTCAATTCGCTTGATAAATCTTTAATCAAAATGTAGTTTATTTTAACTATCTTTTAGCTATTTATTCATAAATATTAATGCGTACATCACCTAGTCATAAATAATAGTCCTTCGTTAATTTATAATTGTATTTGTAATTATATTACCCATGGCAGGGAGATGTGAAGGCCTTTAGTTTGATGAGCCTTGAGGGTTTTAAACTTTTTTTTTTGTATTTTTAATTATTTGCACAGAAATGAGGAAAGGTAAAAAGTAATTAAAAAATTTATTAAAAATGTAAAGTGATAATCAATTGAAACTAAATTATTGTTGATTGATAATTAATAATAAAAAGTAGTCAAGATCGTATTAAAGATGTAACAGTACAACTTTATATACCAAAAAATATTTTGTAACAAAAAATAAGGCTCAAAAGATAAATATAAGAGAAGAGATGAACTATAAATTATGCATATAGAAAGTATAGAAGTCGTAAGAAAGAATTATTATTATGCATGATATGTAAGTTTAGAAATATACAATACCAAAAAGTCTTATGAAGATGTTAATTTTACTTTCAAATAACAAAACGACATATAATTTAAATAGATAGTAAAATGCCAAAAAAATCTATTAAAAATAATGGTTTTTCTACAATGTGTTTTTAGCGTATGGGTTATTAAGATGCTAGTAAAGAAAGTATTTGATTGAAAATTTGGATTTAAAACTTAACATGAAAATATTTTTTAAATATTTTTATTTATTTGCTTACATATATTGCATTATTTCCATCTTAATCTCTTAACATGTATTATTAGAACGCATTATAAAAAAATCAATAATTCAGGAGCAGTATGTGATTAATTTTCTATAGATCTAAAAATGTTTTCTAAATTTATTATTTAGTTACCAAAATAAAATAAAATTACGTATTATTGATATTATAATAATATGATTTCGATAAAATGTATCATGTCATTAACTCAAATTACATCCACAAATATATTATTTTAATTATTTCATATATTTTGAAACAAAACAAATGGTCGACCATGGAAAATGGAAAATGGAAAATGGATCATTTTCTAAGAACCGAGTCAGTAACTCAAATGGATGTTACATTGTTACTCTTTCGAATCTCAATACATAACTAAAATATGAATTATTTAAAAGCATATTCGATCACACATATTTTTCGTCATGTCACCTTTTGATTATATATGCTTTATTATAACTTGTTCGATCACACATGTTACAAAAAGTATCTCTCTTGGTCATTTCTGTTATAAAAAATGTTAAGTTTGACTTTTGGGATAAATTGATAGAGGTAAAATTGTCAAAACACCTTTTTTGAGATAATATTGTTTTTATTTATTTTTATTTACTAGAGTACTACAATTAAGTTTGAGTTTTCAATTTATAAATAGGTCTAAACATAAATATTTATCAAATGTTTTAATAAAAGTTAAAAAGTATCAACAAAAGTGTCGAAACAATATTGTCCTGACAATTCTCCTTCAAAAGTCAAATTTAATACTATTATAATGGAATGATCAAGTAGGACACTTTTTAAAACATGTGTTATTAAATAGGATATATTGAAATATGTGTGATCAAACATATACATATATATACATACTAAATGGGATGCATATTATATAGTCTCTAATAATGTATGTAATGCCTCTAACAACATAATCTAATGGTAAGCAGATAAGGTAATTTCGTAGAAATATATATACATAGTTGGTTTATATTTGTATGAAAGTAATATTTAACTGAAATATTTGTAGAAGTTGATTTTGGTTTCGTACTCCATTAATCTTTCAATGATTGTTATAAGAATATATCTTTCCATTTATTAAGTGTCTTGCCAAAGGCATTTGACATGTATGAGGAAGATTAAACTTCATTATCAAATCTTTATTAAGTAATAAATGTACATTAGACTATTAGTACAATATATTAGCAACATCCTAATAATTTTTGTCACCATAGGATACTTTATTGGTCAGTAGTAAGGTGGTGGTTGGGATATATTCAGTTCGAAATGTAAATTTGAATTTATCTAAATATAATATTTTATTGAAATATTGCTGGATTTACTTTTGGTTTCGTGTTTTATTAGCCCTCTCCCTTATAAAACTGTCACTAAAATTCAAACTTTCAATTTACAATTCACCTGACCAAGAAGCCTTTAACACAGGGTGGGACGTGTGATAAATTAAACTTCATAGGAAAAAAAAGCGTGTTATTTTCTAAACCAAAAAATCTACTTTTTTTTTCAAACCAAATTAATACTCCTACATTGAAATAAAAGAAAATAAATGATCTATAAGTTGATTGCCTCACTCACATGCACACGCTCTCCCTTAATCCTCACGGCTCGCAAACCGCCCACGATTTGTATCCAACAAGTCCACTCCAAACTTAAATTACATTTTCACCCCTCCATTTTACAGTTCACACTACAATTTGCCCCACACATCTATATATACCCCAACAATCAAATTAATTAAAACCCCACCATGCACATTATTCACTTTCTCACACTTCTCTAAATCTTCTCATCTCTTACCATTCTTATTATTACAAAACTAAATTCTGACAACATGTTCAATTCTAGTACAACTGACAACCCAATTTTATTCTACCCCTCAAGTCAACAATTAATCATGGAGAGAATTTGGAAGCCTAACATTGAGCTAGCTCCAAATTGTCCTAGGTGTGCCTCTTCCAACACAAAATTCTGTTACTACAACAATTATAGCTCTTCCCAACCGAGGTACTTCTGCAAAGGTTGTAGGAGGTACTGGACCAAAGGTGGCTCATTGAGGAATGTGCCCCTCGGTGGCGGCTGCCGGAAATCAAGGCGATCGAAGTCAGCCCGAAATGGAGGTACCCGCCATGCCACGTCTACTGATCCTGGTTCAACAATCGACGAGTCCAAACAAGGCAATGCAGTCGAAATCGATATGGCTGCAGTTTTTGCACAGTATGTGAATCCAGATAAGGCCAATGAAGATAATTCGAGTGGAGCAAGCAATAGTAGTGGATCATCGTTGAAGTCCTCGTTTTCTCCTGAAACAGAGGAGCAGCTTGAAAATGGATATTTTGATCAGTGCCAGAATCCATTGGAGTTGAATGATTTGCTTCAGCTAGATGATGATCAACAAAGGGCAGTTGTTAATAACTCTCAAATTTCTGAAACTCAGAATCTTGATGATCTTCTTGAATTTCAATCGATTCTCGGTGATGATCAAACGAGTCAATATCAAGATTTGGCATTTCCAGATTACTCAAGTTTACCAAATTTTGCATGGCAACAACCTCCAATGGTGCAATTGGAAGATTTTGGATCATTTTCCATGGAAGATCAATTGAATATTCAAGATCAAGCACAGTTAGGGGGTGATAATTGGAGCTCTTTTGACTTTTCAAGTGGTTATGATATTTTACCAAGCCTGACTTGAAGATTACATAAACTATATATGGAATTGCTCCAGAAATAGAGAAATAAAGCATGAGAAATTCAACTCCTAGTAAAATATATTGATGGGGGGAATTAATTTTTCAAGATTATTCATTGTTTTTAGTTTTATGTCAACATATTGGCAGTTAACTGTCACATAATTATATCAACTATATAGAAACCATATACTACATTGAGCCGCAAATAAACTTTTGCCTAATTGTGATTTGTTAATTGTTAGTAGCTGTCTACCTGATCTATTTATTATATGAATTATATTCTAGTACTTGTTTCTTTGTGAGAGTTTAAAACTTTTGTTTAATCTTCAAATTTAGTCCAATAATATAATATAAAACCTTGGAGAAATAATTCTCAATAATGAAAAATTGTATAGTTTAATTCTTGTTCATTGTTTGCGGATGGCTAATGACTCAATAATCTGATTTTGATTCAAGTTTTAGATTAAGAGGTTTCGGCTCAAATCATTATAAGTATTGATTAATTGATGTTAGTTGTCACGAAAACTCGGCAGCCGGTTGGATATGGACATGAATGACATGAGCGAATCGAATAACCCGATACCGGACTTGCTTGGTCATGAATTACATGAGATTACGATAACAAGGCTAGCATGGCCCATAGTTTGAAATGGCAAATTAGCAATGACATATATATACACCCAGACGGCCAGACACACCCAACTCATAATAGTATTTGGCTCACAAAGTGCTCATATATTTGGACACTAGTTATTCATGTACACTTGTTTACATGTTCTTTTATAACGTTTTACAAACGAGGTATGCCATAGTTCACTAAATTTTGTTTCATCACTCCTAAATTCATGTGTATATAATTTGATATCATAAATGGGAGGTAATTGCTGAAATGATCACGGTAAATAGGTGATCGTTGTAGTTTGATCCTCGTAAGTGAGACCGATGCGCAAATGATCCCTGAAAGTGTGTATCTGGTGCGCATTTGGTCCATAAAGTTAACAGATCCGTTAATTTTAAACGTTTTTGTGCTTTTAGGTAAATAAATACTAAAATTGGGCAAAAAGTATAATTTTTTAAGAGTTTGGCTTTGCGACAAACTTAAAACATCATTTCCCGTTTCGTTAAAGCTCCGATTTTGTCGTCAAGCCAAACTCTTAAAAATTACTCCCTCCGTCCCTAAAAGATTGTCACATTTTGACTTTTGATGGTCAACAAAATACAATTTAAAACATAAATATCTATTATTCTACATGCAAAAAAGTTATAAAAAGTTAATATTTCAAAAATATATATTGAGACGAATCTAACAAGGTACCACAAGACTATATTATTTATTATCATTTAATGGGAATTCATTATCAAATTTTGTAATGTTTGACTAAGAAAAGTCAAAATGTGACAATCTTTTAGGGACGGAGGGAGTATATTTTTGGTTTAATTTTAGCATTTATTTACGTAAAACCACAAAAACATTTAGAGTTAACGGATCTGTTAACTTTAAGGACCAAATGCGCACCCGCTACACACTTTCAGCCACCATTTGCGCATCGGTCCCACTTATGGGGATCAAACTGCAACGGTCACCCACTTATTGAGACTATTTCAGCAATTACCTCTCATAAATTGTAGTAATTAAACGAGATGTTTCACACATGCCACAACAAGCTAAGCAATGTTAAGTGTAAAACCGTCACAATAATGACTCCTACGCACGCACTCTAACCATGAAGTACAAGAGTAAATCACTAAATACACCTCACCTAATCAGGGAACTATTTTAGTTCCTTACAAGCTATGTTCCGAAATTACTAAACCATCTTAATCTTAACCAGTTCCTAAATATTGTAAGAATTGTTGGGGAGACAAGAATTTAAAAAACATTAATCAACTAAATATGTCAACATCCAAAGATCGATGAGAAAATCAAATATGACTATCAAAACATAATTATTTAAGAACAATGATTGTCCAACAATAATTATAGAAGCTTAATTAGTGGTCTTATAATATTTATCAATATTTTACATCAACGCCTAAACCAAAACGTCTTTGTACGCGTAAAATCAACCAAAAGAGATTCCAATTGAGATTATTTGTATAATATAATTAAGCATCAAACATTCAACTAGATTAATTCCAATATATATTCAAAGTCAGAACTAAGAAGTAGTCGTTCCACAAATTACTACACCCTTCTTATAAATAATATGGAGCCCTCTTATTTCCTTTTGCCTGAAAAGAACAATGAAGTAGGAGTAATAAGTTTTGACTCATTCTTATACTTTCAACTCCTCCATCTTGATTTGACGGAGTTAATTGATACTCCCTCCATCCCTAAATGATTGTCACATTTTGACTTTTGGTGGTCAACAAAACACAATTTAAAACGTAAATATCTATTATTCTACATGCGAAAAAATTATAAAAAGTTACACATTTCAAAAATATATATTGAGACAAATCTAACAAGGTCTCACAAGTCTATATTATTTCCTATCGATTAATGGGAATTCATGATCAAAATTTGTTATGTTTGACCAACAAAAGTCAAAATGTGACAATCTTTTAGGGACGGAGGTAGTAGTAATCACTTTTTAAGTCTCCACTCTAGAAATAGTCTAATTTATGGAGTAATAAAAATGGAATGATCAATGTTAACATATAAATGGACCATTTATGTGTCGCTGTCACTTATAGGATTCAAAATTCAACGATCACCAACTCACTGAGACTATTGTGGAAATTACCTCCACATAAATGAGTTCTATATATGTATTATTAGGAATATATATTTTGATGAAAAATCAAATTTATCATTCAAAATTTCAAATGAGTTAATTTGTTTAAATTTAATTGTCATTTAAACTATATTTCCATCTAGAACCTAATGTCTTACCAGTTAAAATAAAGATAGAAGTACGAATACAATAATAATACAAATAACAAGTACATTAAGTTACTGTTAACTAACTAATGAACAATTCGAATAAAATATAAGACAAATTGTTCCTAATGAGATTTGAACTCAAGACCACCTGTTTCCATTCGACCTTGCATACTTAAACAATTGTCTATCATATCTTAATGGGATGATCATTAGAATGAAAAAGCAAAACGAGACCGGGTGATAGGAATGAATAAATCTCCCAGTCAACCCTCCCTAGCTATATAAGTAACACAAGCCAACCATAAACCAATTCAAAAAACACAAATCATTCCTCCAAATCAACCAATTCATATTACCAAATAAAATAAAATGGCAGCTATTATCCTCTTCATCCTCCTTCTTGCAGGCTCACAAACAACAATGGCAACTGAAAAGTGGAAAGTCAACTTAAGTGCCAAAATAAATGGTCCATCAGCTGACCAAGTATGGCCTTATGTCCAAGATTTTTGCAACCTTTACAAAATCTACCCCAATAGTGTCTCCTTCTGCCAGAAAGTCACCCCAACCCGCCCCGGGCTGGCCCGCTACAGCGTTACCATTGGACAGACGCCATCCAACGCCACCACGGTCGTCGGGTGGGTGAGGGAAAAGGTAACCGAAGTCAGTGCAGCAAAGAAGTTTATTGGGTATGAAGTTCATGAGAACACTTATGGAATAATTACGTTGAAGGCTTCGATGCAAGTTGTAGGTGAGGGTAAAAATGGAAGTACATTAAAGTGGAATATTGTTGCGACTCCTATTAATGGGTTGACTTATGAAACATTTGCTGGTCCTTTTGGAGTGGTTCTTCAAGGGATTGTGGCTTTGATTGAGGGCTTGTTTTGATGATCAAATTAGATAACTCAATAATTCAGATTATAATTTTTGGAATTCTTGTAATAATAATTGTTGTATTATTGGGGTGTGAATGTGATATCACTATTTGTAATAATTATTGTTTGTCGTGGTTATTATTCCAAATATCTATGCAATAAATTTGAATGATTAGATATAACAACTTGGACTCTTTCTTTTATTCGTTTCTAGAAGTATGAAGATTGGCTCGTTTTCCATGTTCGAACAGAAAATCATTAAAATCTTGAATTGTCAAACTTTTCCCACATGTATAACTTGCTCTTGGTCAAACCTAATTTTTTGATATGGATAGGTTATTTCAATTTATTTGGCTTTATATTACATCCTTTTTAGATTGTATAGTGTGATATAAATATAATTGAGCAAACTGTTATGTAAAAATGATTCAAGATAATAAGTATAAGTTGTATTTCAGTTTCAATAATGATATACTACATTTTTCTTTTTTGATAATTATATATTTTTCGATATTGATACAATTGTTGTACTTTTTTCCTTTATATATAACAATTTTTCAGTTATATTTAGAGGGAACCGTTAGTTTGGGATGAAAGTATAATAATGATATCACTTTAAAAAACAAAGTAATGCATTACTACATTATTGGTGATTAAAGTATAATTCGTGTGGTATACCATTTTGATATTGAGAATTAACTATGTAATTATTGGTTATATCTTGAAGGCCTACTACTGTGCTACATAATGGAGGGTCCATCAAGAAATCTTTTCTTTATTCAAATATGATAAAAATACATCAAACGTTCACAACCGGACATCACAGACATCAAAATGGAATCATACCATAAGATGAGAATTCAAATAGACAAATATTTATCAACATAATTAATCTCAAATTTTCAAGTATTTGAGACTCTCAACTCGTGAAAGGGCACACAGAGGTAGGTGGTGCCGAAGCTCCTTGCCCATCAATGACTTCTCCCTTGAGAAAGCCTGATAGCAACTCGCCGCGATCATAGAAGAATTGTACCTTCACAATCCTCCCATCTTCACCCAACTGTTAAAATCAAACAAATTTCATTAGCGACCATATTAATTTAATCGAGAGGTTTTTTATAACAAAATAATTAAAGCGATCCTGACTCCTGTGGAAGGCAGTAGTGGAGAATTTTTCGCAATAGACGTAATCCTGACTGAACAATGATTTTATACCTCAAAAATAGCAGAGCCATAAAATTCACATTTTTCACCAGTAGGGGCATGCCCTTTGTAAGGGCCATCCATATAGCCCCAGTGCCTAAACTTGCAAGCAATCTTTGGAGGTCCAGCATACACTTCAAGAACTTCGAAGCAAAGCCTTTAGCAAGTGTTGTTTCGAAAACTTGTTTGGATGATTCAGTTGTTTCAGCACTGGGAACATAGATCTGCATATCTGTTGGCAACGATGTTTGCAGAAACACATTGTAACTTCCTCCTGCCTCCTTAACTTGTAATGAATTCACGGGAGTTCTTCCTACGAGGGAGTTGCTAGTTAAAGTTCAATTTTAAAAAACCAAAACTTCAATTAAATTGATATGAAAATTGTATTGGTGTTAATAAAAGTCTAGTTAGATGTAAAGAATGATGCATTTCTTCATAGTGACCTCCATGATATAATCTATATGTATCATCTCATGGATTTTTGGGATCATGTTCACCCGAATTATGTATGCGGGTTACTTAAATTCTTATATAGCCTCAAGCAGGTCCCTCGTACTTGATATCATAATTTCAAATATAATTTGATAATAATCCGTGTTAAGTAGTCTTTAGTTACTAGATCATTCATTTAAAAACAGAGTAAATTCAGAGTAGTTAGTGCATGGTCATAATATATATTTTTGGTTGTCCATTATCTCCTACTTTATCTAACTTATTGTGCGCGGATATAATTCGTGTTAGAAGGTACTTTTCAAGTTTGATGTTCTCCTCAATTATAGAAGAAAAATTAATAAAGTTATTTGTTCTTTAATGATTTTCTTATACAATAACTATTCACAAATACCGTTAAATATTTTATTTTCCTAATAGAACTTTTAATCTATATATATCATTTTGTTTGTTCAATTCAAACTTGGAGTATATAAAATGAAAAAACAAATTCGCAGACTGAATTCTACACAAACATCTAATATATATCATTAGAGAAGGAAGGAATTTAGAAGTTTTGTTAAGCCTCATAAATAATAAGAGTAAAATTTAATATAATTAGTTGATTTTTATAAATATTTTTTTCAACAACTATCATTGATATCATCAAATATATTCACATTTATTTTTTAAAGTGGTTTTGCAAAGCTCCCATGTTATATTGTACATTAAGATTAAGCCTAGTTAAGATAAAATAGAATATTATATTTTTGAGTTAATCACAAATTATATATTATAAATATGATAAATCAATTACAGTATGATGTAGGATGTGCATCTTAATTGCCGGAACAACATCGGCGGGGTTACACGTGGCTCATTAACTTGGGCTGGCTCATGATACATGTTAAGAGTCTATGGGGTTCCACTCTAAAACCAATTGTAATAGGGGGAGTAGTCTAAGATCTTATATAATGATCCAGGAGGACATCAACTTTGGATGTTAGTTGTGCATCTTAACACTCCCCCTCACGTGTAACCCAATCGTCGACGGAATTTTCCATGCCAGTATTAACTGCCGGAACAACATCGGCGGGATTACACGTGCCTCAATAACTCGGGTTGGCTCATGATACCATGTTAAGAGTCTATGGGGTTCCACTCTAAAACTAATTGGCAATCAGGGAAGAAGCCCACGATCTTATATACCGACTCGGGAGGACACCGATATCCGATGTGGGTTGTACATCTTAACAAGTTATTATAAATTACCATTGATGCTTATGGTGAACTTGTTAGGATCCAAAGTCTTGAACTGATCACGATTTCCCTTGTGGATAAGCTCCATTTCAAATGTCTTCACCAACCTTTGCACCTTCTCTTCAATTGATCCAACAGCCCATTCCTGTTTCCATAACCAAACAACATGCATCATACATTAATATATTATGGATAATTAATTCGCTTGCAAGAACTCGAATTCAAAACTAGTCTTTACAAGAAATATCCCGCGAGGGCCACGACTACATATTATAAAAACACATACAAAACATTGAACTTCATAAAAAATTGATGAACTGAAATATGAAATGCTTACATAAGTTCTGCCTTGTTCAAAAAGCTTGTTGACAACATCATAATTAGGAGGCCCAAAATTCCATTGGGTGTTATTTATATCTTCTTCAGTCAAGTAATCTCTGTATGGATCTGAAGATGCCATTTTGATTAATGTGCATTACCATTCTGTCCACAAAATGGTTGTTATATATATAGAAATTGAAAAGTAGCAGCTTCAGTATTTGATTTCGATTTTATAATCTACTTGTTAATTTCTTCCCCATATTCACCTAACCTCAAGATTTAATCCATTAGTAAACTCATTTTTTATCATTAACCTCGTACAGTCGTGTGCACAACTTTGGACTTTTATTAAACGATAATGTTAAATACTTTATTGTGAACACTTCCACGCGAAAAAAATAATTATTAAATTTTTGTTTGAATTAAATTGATTTAAAATCATGATTGGAGTAGAGGGGGAAGTCATGACTCATGACCATAGTTATCATAAAGCAATGGAGTATTTGGTACGGGCGTACGGCTGCTGCTTAAACAAATGCAATAAATTACGTATGATTTGTGTGTTTTTCATCGAATAATGGCCGATGAGGTCAAACGGATTATAAATCGATTGATGTGTCTTAGTAACGGCTCATATCAACGTGACATGAAACTAAAAACAACCCTTCAATGATATTTCAGCGTAGTACTGCAGTCCCACGATTCAAACTCGCGATATTTTGGTGTCTCCACCCCAATCACCTTGTCACTTTACTAGGCTATGCTAATTGCGGCATTTATTTGGCTTACTTCTTTTTATAGATTGTTGATTTGTAGATATTGGCTATACCATACAATGGGAGGGGTCATCAACAAATCTTTTATTTATATAAATAGTAATATGATCGGACTGTTAGTTTTACTTAGAAATTTATATTATAAGTCTGCTTGATGAATGCAGATCAAAGTTCATACAATCTTGAAATTCTTGATTGAACAAAACACTTGAAATGATAAAGACATTAAACATTCAGATGCGAACTGGACATTACAGAAACCGAAATGGATCATACCATAAGATGAGAATTCAGCTATCAAATAGACAAGTACAGAGCACTGATCAATATAATTAACATCAAATTTCAAGTATTTGAGGCTCTCAACTCATGAATGGACAGGCAGAGGTAGGCGTCGCCGAAGCTCCTTGCCCATCGATGAGTTCTCCCTTGAGAAAGCCTGAATAGCAACTCACCGCGATCGTAGAAGAACTGTACCTTCACAACCCTCTCATCTTCACCTAACTGTTAAAAACAAACAAATTTCATTAGCGACCATCTTAATTTAATCGAGAGATTTTCTTTTAACAAAATGATAAACGGAACAATTAAAACGGCCCAGACTCCTACTGGAGAGGTTTCCGCGATGGGGGCAAATCTGATTGAGCAATGATTTTATACCTCGAAAATGGCAGAGCCATAGAAATTCACATTTTTCACCAGTAGGGGCATGACCCTTGTAAGGGCCATCCATATAGCCCCAGTGCCTAAACTTGTAAGCAATCTTTGGAGGTCCAGCATATACTTCAAGAATTTCGAAAGCAAAGCCTCTAGCAATGTTGTTTCGAAAACTTTTTTGGATGAATCAGTTGTTTCAGCACTAGGAACATAAATCTGCATGTCTGTTGGCAACGATGTTTGCAGAAACACATTGTAACTTCCTCCCGTCTCCTTAACTTCTAACAAATTTAGAGGAGTCCTTCCTACAATAAACGATTTTATTTGAATCGAATGAGATCCCCGATATATTTGCATGTGCCAATTCATAAGACGAGCATATGTGACAAATTATAAAATACTTCGCAGTTAGTATAGCGAATGTTTTATTTCACATAGAAGTATTTATTACATTTTACGACGTAGACTTATTACTACATGATTTTTTTGTGACATGGACACATCACTAGGTTACTAGATTTGCTCTAGTTCATTATATTATTCCATTTGATCAGCAAACTCAAGTTTTGACTATGTCTTATAAGTTATAACTTTGATTATTTATAGTAAATCTTGTAAGTGTAAAATCATAATATTATAAATTACCATTGATGCTAATGGTAAACTTGTTAGGATCCAAAGTCTTGAATTCATCAGGATTTCCCTTGTGGACAAGTTCCATTTCGAATGTCTTCACCAATCTCTGCACTTTCTCTTCAACTGATCCAAGAGGCCATACCTGTTACCATAACCAAACAACGTCATATATAATATACGATTATAATAGCAAGAACTCAAACTCGAGACTAGTCTTCACAAGAGATATCCCACGACGACATAGTATTTATACTGTATATGAAGGAATGAAGTATAAAATGCTTACATAAGTTCTGCCATCTTCGAAAAGCTTGTTGACAACATCATAATTAGGAGGCCCAAAATTCCATTGAGTGTTGTTGATATCTTCTTCAGTCAAGTAATCTCTGTATGGATCTGAAGATGCCATTTTGATTTATTTGTATTACCAATCTGTGAACATAAATGGTTGTTATATAGAGCTTGATAAGTAGCATCTTCCGTATTTGATTTCGATTTTTTAATCTGCTAGTTGATTTTCTCCCTCCATATACATTTAACCTCAGATTTATCGATTAGTGAATCCATTATTTAATTAATAACTCAATTCATAACACCACACTTCCCATTTTCCTTAAAGATATCGATTAGTGAGCTCATTGTTTTATTGATAACTCACATACAGAATTTTGAACTGTTATCAAACAATTTATAATGCTAAATACTGTCCGTTGAACACTTACAGTACGCAAAAGTTAAATATTAAAAAATTTGTTGGAATTAAATTAATTGAGAATCATAAATAAAGTTATTTTTGTAAATGATTAATCAAAATTTTAAGTTAGATGAAAATACGTAAGTGATGACAATAGTTGTTTTGTAGCAGCCAACGTTATAAGTGGAACCAATAATGCAATGTATTTGGTACGGCTGCTGGTAAAACAAATATAATAAATTATGCTTTCTTTTGTTTTTGAATGGCTGCTTATGTATTTGTTTTAGCTTTAATCTGCTGGTCAGATTCAAAACCATCAAAATAGAGAGGTCCCCTGTGCGACTGTGCCCCAAATAAGATAATATTGTTATACTTTCTTCTTTATTTTTTATCTTTTAATGTATATATATATTTTTTTTTTGTAAATTAACGATGAGGTGAGTATCGAACCAAGACCTTCTGGTAACTGTCAAGAGACTTTTTCACTAGGCTATTCGATTAACTCATGATATAGAAGATCGAGCAAAAATTGTTTAGTTTGAGGTTCCTTATCAATATTACAATAGAAGAATATGCCAACGCATCAATTGATGAATGAGGATTTTATACGTAACTCATGATATCTCAACAAGATAAGGACACTTGACACTTCTTCTTCTTCTTCATAAACAAGAGAAATTTTTCACTTCTTCATCCTAGACTCCTTATTCTAGATCTCCTCTTTGCCTTAATATGAATGTCACTCCAAGTTACATCCAAATGGACTTACATATTGCAAATTGTAAACTACATGGTTAATGGTATAATTGATTATACATGTTTTACAATGTTCACTACTCGATTATGTATGTTTCATTTTAACATTTTTTATTATTCATGTTTCAATTGGTAATCGAGTTAACTTTTCCGTTAAGTCGGTATTTATTAATGACATGTTTATGTTATTGAATTTTATATTGCATGACTATTTTACCTCTTTTAATTATGCAGACACGAGCCATTAAAAATACCATTTTAATGAAAAACTTAACTTCTAAACCAACTAAGATATGATAATGATACATGATAAAAAAAAATGTCAAAATGAATCATGGTCAATCAAATAATAAATATTGTGAAGTATGTATGATCGATGGTGTTATTAACCTAAAGTAAAATTGATATAGTGGACAAATTCAAAAGGTAGAAAATTAAAAGCAAATTGAATTTACTTGCATACTTTTGGACTTATACGAAATTACAACACCTCAACAACTACATTTACAAATAGGGAGGCCATATCACTCGTCACAATCACTATTTAGGCACTATTTGGGTGTGCATATAACAGGTCAGCTCTATTTCGAAGGCAAAGCCCTTAACAAGCAAAATAATGTTGATTTTAGATTACAATGGCTATTTTGCCCCCCATTTTTCATTTTCTCAATTATTACATTTGAAAAATGGAGGGGCATAATTGTATTTTCAATTTGGGTGTGTATAACAGGTCAGAACTACTTTGTAGGTACTTTACGGGCAACACTATTGCACACCCAAATAGTGTTTTTTTGGCATGTGTCAATTCCTCAACAATTATTTTCAAATAGGGGAGGACATATTGTTATAGGGCGGTCACTATTTGGGTGTGCATATAACACCCCAGGTACTTTTATGACACATGTTCAAAACAACATAGGAACTAGGAAGACAAAAATGATCGTGTCTCCTCACTCGCGCCTTCAAAATAGTTTTTGTCCAAATTAACCCCAACACCATTAGCAATAAATTAAAGTCAACAAATTTCAAAGGTCAAAATTATTCCTCTAGTCAACATCAAATACTCCATAGTCCATACTATAAATTCAATACCGCCGTCAGCCCCACCACACCACCACCACTACAGTTCCCGCCGCTACCCTTTTGAGCTCAATAATCAACCAAAAAACGCAAAACAATTAAAATTTGTTTAAAGTTCTTCTTATCTTAGCATCAGAATTTTCGAATACGATTCCAAAATTTGTATTCCCACACTTTGATTATGCGTATTTAAGCCAATTGGAAAAATATGTGGGTCTCAAATCCCATTTATTTGTCACATTCTCTTTTTTTCTTCTTCAGTTTCACCTCTGCCACACTCCAGACTCACTTCTTCAACTGTTCTAAGCTTGCATTCGAGTTTTCCAGCTAAGGGTTTGTTGCTCACAACTTATATATTACTTTTATTTTTTGTTCAATATTTTGAAATTGAATTTAACTATTTAATGAGTTGTTTCATGCACGTTAATTAAGTTATTTTTGAGTTTGTTTTCATTTTATGTGATTAATAATTGATAATCAGAATCGATAGTATTTGAGTTATTGAGTGCATGCTTGTTATTTTTATGTATCGAGTTTGCTTAGACGAAGAAGAGTTGGACCGAGACTATATCAAGGGCTTAGGTTTTTGAGCTTAACGGAAGAGATTACTCAACATAGAGTTGAATGGAGAATGGAGATGTCTATTTATATATGCGACCCCACTTAGTTGGATGAGGCTTGGTTGAATTAATGAAATGGTAATTATCCTGGTTTCGTTTACATGTATCGGTTGGTTTGGCTGTGGTTTATGTGGATTGGTGATATAAGAACCTGAATCTAACGAGACATTCGGGAACTTTGGAGACTTGGGATGTTTGGCTGTAGTTCTTAACATGTTTTGTTATTCTTGGTTCTTTGGTTATTGTTTGTTATGTTGCTTGTGACGAGGTTCTTAGGCATGTTTGGTACATTGCACAGTAGTGCGTATCTGAGTTTTTTTATAATTGTGTTTGACTGGTTGGTAAAATCGCAAGTGGGAATACCCTTTGTATATTGGGTGAATGCTGTAGTCTATACTATGAGTTGAAGGAAACTAAAAGATGAGACAGTCTGGAAAATTAAGTTGAAGTCAATCTTGATTGAAGTTGCTACGAAATGTTTCTTGTGTATTGCGTTGTAGGATGAGCTTGTGACCTTCAAGTATATTAAGACGTGGAAAGTGCTCTCTTCCTTCTAGGTTCTTCCCTCCTTTTTCCCCTTCTCTTTTTTTCCATTACCAGTAATAGTCTTGCAAAGATCGTGTCACATATACATTCCATTTAGTTGGATTTCTGACCTTCGGAAGAATGAGAGGTATTTTATATACTCGGGGAATTCCATTGTTATTAGTCAAACTTTAATTTGGTGAAATTTAGGTGTTCGGTGGATCATATCTTGGAGTGTAGACTTACAAGTTGGAACTTAAGGCAGTGCAATGTGTATTTGGACAAAATGAAATCTGAAGGTAAGCTGTCATGTTTGGACGTAGGAAGATCCTTTTCATTTTAATAAGTTTGAGTAATTTGTATTTCGTTTGTCATGGTTTTGCCTGTTCGATGACATCCATGACTCAAACACACACGCATGTTGTAAATTTATCATGTAGATGGCGTTAAGACTTAAGACTTTCTAACATCTTCAACTATGTGGGTATACTTTAACAAAGTATAGAAATATTTAAGCTCTTAAGACTAATGTTTTACTACTGAAGTCCTTTTGTTGCATAATGTGGTGGTATGTTAATTTAC
>QFAX02000425.1:0-25441 GCA_003412495.2 Echium plantagineum
CCACTTATTTGATGAATAACACACAAAACGTGGCATTTCGTCTTATTTTTTCCTTTAGGGTTTTAAGGGTTCTCATATTCGTCCTTTTTTTTTTTGTTTTTTGGCTTTGGTGTTGTAATATGTAATTTGATAACACTTTTGATAATCCGTACATTATTTAACATTCGTGCCACTTTATTTGATGAATAACACAAAACGTGGCATTTCGTCTTATTTTTTCTTTAGGGTTTTAAGGTTCTCATATTCGTCCTTTTTTTTTTTTGTGTTTGGGTGTTGTAATATGTAATTTGATAACACTTTTAATAATCCGTGCATTATTTATTTAACATTCGTGCCACTTTATATTGATGAATAACACAAAACGTGGCATTTCGTCTTATTGTTCGTTTAGGTTTTTAAGGTTCTCATATTTGTCCTTTTGTCTTTTTTGTCTTTGGGTGATTGTAATATGGTAATTTGATAACACTTTGGATAATCCGTACATTATTTATTTACATTCGTGCCACTTTATTTGATGAATAACACAAAACGTGGCATTTCGTCTTAATTTTTCGTTTAGGGTTTTAAGGTTCTCATATTCGTCCTTTTTTGTCTTTTTTTGTCTTTGGGTGTTTGTAATATGTAATTTGATAACACGTTTAATAATCCGTACATTATTTATTTAACATTCGTGCCACTTTAATTTGATGAATAACACAAACGTGGCATTTCGTCTTATTTTTTCCTTTAGGGTTTAAGGTTCTCATATTCGTCCTTTTTGTCTTTTTTTTGTCTTTGGGTGTTGTAATATGTAATTTGATAACACTTTTAATAATCCGTACATTATTTATTTAACATTCGTGCCACTTTATTTGATGAATAGACACAAAACGTGGCATTTCGTCTTAGTTTTTCCTTTAGGGTTTTAAGGTTCTCATATTCGTCCTTTTTTGTCTTTTTTTGTCTTTGGTGTTGTGAATATGTAATTTGATAACACTTTTGATAATCAGTACATTATTTATTTAACATTCGTGCCACTTTATTTGATGAATAACACAAAACGTGGCATTTCGTCTTATTTTTTCCTTTAGGGTTTTAAGGTTCTCATATCGTTTTTTTTGTCTTTTTTTGTCTTTGGGTGTTGTAATATGTATTTGATAACACTTTTATATCCGTACATATTTATTTAACATTCGTGCCACTTTATTTGATGAATAACAAAAACGTGGCATTTCGTCTTATTTTTCCTTTAGGGTTTTAAGGTTCTCATATTCGTCCTTTTTTGTTTTTTTGTCTTTGTGTGTAATATGTAATTTGATAATTTGATAATCCGTACATTATTTATTTAACATTCGTGCCACTTTATTTGATGAATAACAAAACGTGGCATTTCGTCTTATTTTTTCCTTTAGGGTTTTAAGGTTCTCATATTCGTCCTTTTTTGTCTTTTTTTGTCTTTGGGTGTTGTAATATGTAATTTTTTTTTTTTTTTAAGCTAAACCCACGAGGGGTTTACGTGTTAAGAAAACAAATAATACAGAGTCATGCGAACGAATCGCAGCATCAAAAGTTAAAACACACTGTAAAGTAAATAATGGAGCTTTTTAGAGCAAAATCCCAAGAAGTCTAGCGAGCAGGGGAGGGGTTGTAGAAGTAAAGACTCCTACGTCCCCTCCCGTCCTCATGTGCTAGAAAACACCCAGGATTAAGCAACAAAAAGCTCCCTATACAGAATGAATAAAGTGCCCCTAGCCAAAACAATATGAGCACACACAGAAAATAAAAATTAAACAAGCATCTCAGCAAGCCGTAAAGCTCTGGGTGCGGCTCTTCCGGTAGATATTCCCTCCGCAGGTTTCCTAGCTCCCAGACAAACCTCTGCATGTGGTACCTGCAAAAAGAAGTGAAATCCAATGCAGTACCTGCAAACAAAAGTTAGCCACGCCCCTTACGAATGTAGGGAACGCCAAGCTGCTCCAAGCGAACAATGCCCGAAGGCGAGGGGACTCTTCTCCTGGGTGCCAATGATAGGAAGTACTAGTAGTGGCAGCTAACTTGGCCATAAAGTCCGCTGCGTGGTTTCCTTCCCTCCAGGTATGGTGCATATCAGCATCCGCAGCCTTCACAAGCCGTTGAGCTTCCATGATTTGTGATCTCAACTGCCAAGGCCCTCTGGAATGGACAAGAGCATGAAAGAGCTGGGTCGAGTCCGTTTCAACCTCCAAATGAGTAACAGAGCGTTCCAAACACCAAGTAAGAGCAACAATAAGAGTCCGTAGCTCAGCTTCAAAGGGGGAAGCTGCCACAATAGGAGTAGAGGACGCCCATAGCATGGCCCCTTGGTCGTCCCGAAGGATTGCCCCAGCACCCGCACTTGCTAACCCGTAAGAGCCATCCACGTTCAGTTTATATCTTCCCCCTGCAGGTCTCAACCACCCAACGAGACGAGGTCTGGTGGTCGTAGGTGCAACAATGAGGCAGTTCCACTTCCGGGCAACCTCAAGATCCCTTTCCAGGCTGCTAACCGACCATACCCTGCTCCACACCAAGACGTGATGATCCATTTGATACGACCCAGAACCTGTGAAGATCGGAACGCCACTCCTTGATGCTTAGCCTTGTTGCGAGCCTCCCAAATAGCGTAGAGAGCAACAATAGGAATGAGCTTACGAATGTGACCCTGATGCAAAGTACTCAAGCTCCAAACCTCAAAGATATGACTGATGGACCTGAACTGAAGATTAAAAACCCCAAACAAAGATCCTAAGTACGCCCAAACTTCTCTGGCAACCACATTTTCTAAAAAAACATGTTCCAAGGTCTCAACTTGGTCGCAGCAAACACACTTAGACACCAATTGAACTCCTTTGTGCTGCATCCGAACGTCAACAGGAATCAGATTATTGCAAACTCTCCATGCAAGCATAGACATGGCAGGGGGGAAGAGCTATGCCACAAGGAGTCAAAGAGTCGAATAGGGGGCCCTCTAACAGCAAGGGATTTGTAGACAGCTGCGAAGCTGAATTCCCCATTAGGTGCATCTTTCCAAACCAATGTATCGCGTGTCCCTAGCTGGAAAGGAGTAGCAATAATAGCTGAAAGCGTGTGCGCATCAACCATCTCGCGAAGCTTAGTAACATCCCACTCACCATTAACCCATACATCCTGCACCCGCAGCTTAGGATCCCTGTGATGCGTAGGAAGTGGTACTGGAAGTCCCTCAATCATCCAGGAATCATTCCAAAACCTGCAACGTCCCTCACCAAGGATCCAGTGTAGGCGAGGCTCCGCGTACTCACGCCCCTGAGTGATAAATTTCCAGCAACTCGAGTGACCCGGATAGATTTTAGCGTCTGCTGGATCATACAAGCTGCAATACTTGGACTTCATGAACTCACTCCATAAAGAATTACCCATTCTGAATCTCACCCATGCTTTAATACTACACACCTGGCTGATTATGCTTAAGGACTTAACATTGAGACCCCCTTCAGCATAACCAATACATTCACGATCCCATTTAGCCCAGCGATGCTTACCCCATAAGAATCCATTACAAATATTCTGAATCTTTTTCCCCGTGCCCAACGGAAGACCAATGGTATGAAGGATGTGAAGAGGCTGCGCCATCAATACTGTTTGGAGCAGAGTAAGGCGCCCACCATAGGAAATTTGTGTCGCAGCCCAACTTGTAATCTTACTTGACAATTTGTCAGACAGCTGATCAAACAGAAAGCACCTGCGACGACCTTTGAAGATAGGGGTCCCTAAATATAGAAAGGGCAGTTTTTCCCTAGAGAAACCAGTAGCCTGTTCAACAATAGTAGCTCGAGCAACACTGGCTTTACTAGAGACAATACACGAACTCTTCGTAGCACTGATTCGTTGACCTGAGACAGCCTGATAATGAGCCAGCCAATCCATAATAATCTTGAGAGAGCTTCCCTTAGCATTGCAAAAGAGTACACAATCGTCAGCGAATGCTAAGCAAGGCACAACCACCGCTCCTCCACCATTGTATTGAATGTCAGGATTCTGCTCGTGTAGGAGAGCGAGACCCCTAAGAAGATATTCTTGAGCAAGGATGAAGAGAGCTGGAGAAAGTGGGTCGCCTTGACGAACACCTTTGTGAGCGTGGAAGTAACCTTGAAGTTCGCCATTTATCATAACGGAGAACCAAGATTGATCAATACAACCCACCACAAGATCCACCCATTCCGGAGCGAACCCAAATGCTGATAGAATCTTCCTCAAAAACTTCCACGACAACCGATCAAAAGCCTTCATCATATCAAGCTTTAGGATGACGTTGCCTCCCCTGGAAGAGCGATCAATCTCATGAGTGAGTTCTTGAGCCAACATAATGTTATCATAGATACTTCGGCCATTGACAAACCCAGCCTGCATTGGAGAGATAATCTTTGGAAGCAAGGACCCCAGTCTGGTATTAATGACTTTAGTAATGACTTTGTTGAAGAAAGTACACAAACTTATAGGCCGGAACTGAGACCAAGTCTGTGCACCAACAGATTTTGGGATAAGGCAGAGAGACGTAGAAGTAGCACCCTTAGGCATTTTTGCCCCCGAAAAAAAAGCCGTGACCGCAGCTACCAGGTCATACTCGATGATATCCCAAAAGGTCTGGTAGAAGACCCCATTAAATCCATCAACTCCTGCGGCGCTGTCCTTGCTAAGTCCGAAAACCGCCTCCCGAATTTCACTATTGTTAGGACGAGCCATCAACATACAGTTGTCCTCTGCTGTAATGAGCGAAGGAATGCAATCAACCAAGGCAGCCTCATCAATGTCTTCCTCTTTAAATAAGTCCTGAAAGTAACTTATCGCAGAGTCCGCGAGTTCCTGCTTATCAGTAATCCATACATCATTTTGCAAAGTGCCCGAGATGTGATTCCTTTTGCGGCGTTGCTTAACATAAGAGTGAAAGAACCTTGTAGATTTGTCTCCCTCTTTTAACCAGTGGCAACTACTCTTCTGCCTCCAGTACGCATCCTCCATTGACAACCATCTAAGGTGGTTTGCCTTTGCCAATTGCAGAGTAGCCCGAGTGTGGTCATTTGGAGAATCCTCAAACTTTGCTTCACAAATAGCAACTTCATCCTCTAATTGCTCAACCCTAGAGAACACGTTACCAAATGTACTGATATTCCATTCTTTGAACTCCCCTTTGAGACGCTTTAGTTTTTGCCAAAACTTGTTAATGTCATCACCCCAAGATGGCTTAGCCCATGAGGACGCCACCAAAGGCCTACATCCTTCGTGCTGCACCCACATATTTTGAAAGCGAAAGCTAGATTTGTAGAATTCGCCCCCTTTCTTACATTCGACCAAAAGGGGTGCATGATCTGAACCTGTACGAGGAAGATGACGTACACTAATAGCTGAGAAAACCTCTACAAAGCCTGGATTAGTGAGAACTCTGTCCAACCGTTTAAACTTCGTCCCCTGAGCCCATGTGTAATCCGAACCAGTGTAACCAGCATCCTCCAAGTTGCAATCCACAACACACTGAACAAACTCGTCCATACTAGGCTGAGGGCGACAGCCTGAGATTTCACTATTAGACAAGACGCAGTTAAAGTCCCCCATTACAACCCAAGGGAGACCGGAGTCCGCCACCTCAGTCAGAGTGCGCCAAAGTGCTCTACGGTCAGAGGGGGCGCATGCCGCATAAACCACTGTGAGATAGAAATCCTCCGCCCCTACTGTCGACACTCGAACATGTAACATCTGGGATTCATCACGCAGAATATGGATAGCGTGATCATCACCCCACAGTAACCAAATTTTATTGGAAACATTAGCAGTACCAGAAGAAAAGTGTAGCTTCTTACATAACATGGGCAATTTTTTAACAGATATCATGGGCTCCTGAATACATAAGATATTGAATTTATGAAGCCGTCGAAGAGACTGAATGCGTCTACGAGTAGGAGAATTGCCAACCCCGCGTAGATTCCAACAAAGTATTTTATTCGACATTGGTAAGGCCCCGCCCGTCCTTCAAAATATGTGACTGGTCCAAAGGAAAAGTGTGGCGTCGGGGACGTATGGACCTGGAGACACTCTTCGAGCTCTGTCTGTAGCTCGTCATGAAGCTCTGAATATCAATACCTTTCTTACGAGCAGAGGCCCTGGGGGAGCTCGGGAGGGAAGAAGCACCGCGAGAGACACTAATATCATCAAAAACATCAAGCTTTTCCAAGTCTACAAATCTGTTCTGCGTGGCTACTGAGACGTTCTGCAAGGGAGGGCTACAGCTCTTTGCACAAGATTTGGGGGGAACTACTGTCCATGTCTCTGATACAGCCGTAGATGGAGACTCACTGGAAGGTGCACCACTCGGAATAGACAACTCCCTGGCCACAATAGCTTCTCTGGGCTAACAGCAGAAACTAAGGCAGGAGCTATGGAGACTGTCTGGGGCCTGGTACTGTCAGGTCGGGTCTGAGGAGCTGGAGACTGCCTCTGAACGGTTTGGCCATGTGACTGGCGGATTTCCACGCCTATGCTGCTCTTTCTAGGGCCTTCCATGGCCTCGTTTGAAACTTGGTCAGGGGCTATGGTCACTGTATGAGGCCTGGTACTGTCATTTCGGGGCTGAGGAGCTGGAGATGGCCTCCGAGCGGTTTGGGCATTGGGTTGCTGGATTTCCACGCCCATGCTGATCTTGCTAGGGCCTTCCAAGGCCTCGTTAGTCGTCCGGGCCAGGATAGCCAAGGGTTGGGCGAGCTGGACCTGATCAGCGTGGTGTGGTTTCTCAGAAGGGTGCTCAACCCTTTCTTTTGCTTTCCAAGTCGTAGTCTTACGCCCCCGCCTTCTACGCCTCCTGGGAGCATCAGATTGGACCGCACCTTCAATATGCTTACCTTTGTCCAAACGGGTTGGCGGTTGTAGTTCCTTCTGCACCACAGGGTTGGATTGCCTCGGGACTGAGGGGGCAACCCCAAACTTGCACTGAGCTTGGTCATGGCCCAGATGACAGCACGAAGAGCAATAACGAGGCATATCCTCATAGGTTACTTTCTGAACAAACTCATCACGAACAACTTTCCCGCTAGCTAGGGCATGCTCAAATCGAACCATGATCTCAGCAGGCTGAGGCTGGGCTACATCAAGCTCCACACAAACACTAGCACACCCTAATTGAGTTCTAGTAGTGTTAAGGTGATCAATACACAGCGGACCACCAACACTACTAGCAATAGATAATAAGGCCTCCTCTGAATACATGTAAATAGGAAGTCTAGGCAAATTTATCCAAATCGGGCAAATAGAGGACTCAATAGAAGCATCAAAAGTGGGCGACCACTTAAACATACGCATAGGATAACCATTAATATACCATGTTACACGCATCCAGAGTCTCACATAGTCATCCAGCAAAGCACATTCAACAATAACGTGACGAGAATCATAGATAGAAAAATTGTATTCACCTTTCAATTTTAAATTGACAAAGAATTCCCTTAAGTCACTAATAGCAGGCCTCCCGTGAGAAAACTTACCAACTAAAACGTGTTTCATAGATGATAAAAAGCGTACCTTGTCATCCGCCGAAAAGATGACAGTAGGCGTACCATTCACCGTAGCAGTTGGGGCTAGTGTCACGGGGTGAGGTATGACGTACCTCCTGGTACTGTCACGACGAGGCAGAGGAGCATGAACTGCCCTATTCACGGTTTGGGCATAGGAACGGCTGGGTTCCACGCCCCTGGATGCCATGTTGGGACCCTCCCCGGCCTCGTTAGTCGCGTGCCCACACTTTCCAGCTCCTTTCCCATGATTGATTCCAATCTTATGAGGTGGTACGGGTGCAGCAAGAGTACCAACTGACTTACTGAGCAAGGTGCCATCATTCATGACCTTAGTATGTTGCATTATGTGTGTAGATTGGTCCATGAATCGAACCGACTTAGCCGAGGGAACAACACCTTGCTGTGGTCGAGTCTTGGTCCGTAGAGCCTCGTCTAAGCTGGGAAAATCCGTGCATCCTTGAGCCACCCTCGCGTCCAGAGCCTCCGAGATAGCCTGTGCGTCCTTAGCCTTAGCCACCTTAGCATCCATCGAGGCCTCGGGCACCAGTGCACCACAGGGCGCAGCCACACGACCCTGGAGCCCAGGGGGGGCCTTCCCAGAATCTGCCAAACTGCCCAAGGCTGGTTCCTGCCGCGTGAGAGTGTTAGGGCTAGCCTCACTCGATGTCCTCAGGCCCACGTCCCCAATCCCTTGTGCTTCACCCAAGGCGTGGCTTAGGGGAACTTGGAGCAGGGAGGGCGGCCTGACACCACCACCACCAACACTAGGGGAGGCGCCACCATCAGATCCAGTGGCACCAAGGGCGGAGCCGATAGGGTTTTGAATTCTGGTTTCGTCCAAAGCCAAGCCATCACCCAGAACATCCGAGCAACCTGCCTGAGATATGGCGTGAGCCCTAGGAGCAGCCCCCATCGCCATGCCTCCTTGATGATCATCACTAGGGTTTTCGAATTGCAACACCAACTCGGGCCTACACAGATTCAAACGTCCATCCCTCCCATTGGTATAATGATCATGGGAAGGAGATGTAGGAATCGAGACTATGGTGGTGGTGGATCCACCCTTGACCATCAGATTAGCATTAGGAGATTTTGAAATTTCGAAATTAGGGTTTTCGAAATTCAAATTTTGAATTTTATGTGGCTGGCAACCAACCTGTTCGAGAGCAATAGAGGTGGTGTCGCACATCACAAGGGGTGGCAGGGCCGAGAGGGAATCACCACCATCGACCAAGGTGGCCGGAGATGGTGGAGGAACAATAGGGAATTCGAAATTCAAATTTTGAATATCCTTCGATTGGCATCCATTGATTTCGTGAGTAATAGGGCAGGTTTCCCTCACCACAAAAGGTGGTAGGGCCGAAGGGGAGGCACCACCATCAGCCATGGTGGCCGTAGGTGGTGGAGGAAGAAACGAAAATTTTGAAAAAAAGATGAAGAAGAAACCCTAACCTAGAGAGAAAAAAGCTCTCATCTTGTTTGTTGTGTTGTTGTAATGTTGTAATATGTAATTTGATAACACTTTTAATAATCCGTACATTATTTATTTAACATTCGTGCCATTTAATTTGATGAATAACACAAAACGTGGCATTTCGTCTTATTTTTTCATTTAGGGATTTAAGGTTCTCATATTCGTCCTTTTTTGTCTTTTTTTTGTCTTTGGGTGTTGTAATATGTAATTTGATAATACTTTTAATAATACGTACATTATTTATTTAACATGCGTGCCACTTTATTTGATGAATAGCACAAAACGTGGCATTTCGTCTTATTTTTTCCTTTAGGGTTTTAAGGTTCTCATATTCGTCCTTTTTGTCTATTTTGTCTTTGGGTGTTGTAATATGTAATTTGATATCACTTTTGATAATCCGTACATTATTTATTCACCATTGGTGCCACTTTATTTGATGAATAACACAAAACGTGGCATTTCGTCTTATTTTTTCGTTTAGGGTTTTAAGGTTCTCATATTCGACTTTTTTTGTCTTTTTTTTGTCTTTGGGTGTTGTAATATGTAATTTGATAACACTTTTAACAATCCGTGCATTATTTATTTAACATTCGTGCCACTTTATTTGATTAATAACACAAAACGTGGCATTTCGTCTTATTTTTTCATTTAGGGATTTAAGGTTCTCATATTCGTCCTTTTTTGTCTTTTTTTTGTCTTTGGGTGTTGTAATATGTAATTTGATAATACTTTTAATAATACGTACATTATTTATTTAACATTCGTGCCACTTTATTTGATGAATAGTACAAAACGTGGCATTTCATCTTATTTTTTCGTTTAGGGTTTTAATGTTCTCATATTCATCGTTTTTTGTCTTTTTTTGTCTTTGGGTGTTGTAATATGTAATTTGATAACACTTTTGATAATCCGTACATTATTTATTTACCATTCGTGCCACTTTATTTGATGAATAACACAAAACGTGGCATTTCGTCTTATTTTTTCCTTTAGGGTTTTAATGTTCTCATATTCGTCCTTTTTTGTCTTTTTTTGTCTTTGGGTGTTGTAATATGTAATTTGATAACACTTTTAATAATCCGTGCATTATTTATTTAACATTCGTGCCACTTTATTTGATGAATAACACAAAACGTGGCATTTCGTCTTATTTTTTCATTTAGGGATTTAAGGTTCTCATATTCGTCCTTTTTTTATCTTTTTTTGTCTTTAGGTGTTGTAATATGTAATTTGATAACACTTTTGATAATCCGAGCATTATTTATTTAACATTCGTGCCACTTTATTTGATGAATAACACAAAACGTGGCATTTCGTCTTATTTTTTCCTTTAGGGTTTTATTGTTCTCATATTCGTCCTTTTTTGTCTTTTTTTGTCTTTGGGTGCTGTAATATGTAATTTGATAACACTTTTAATAATCCGTACATTATTTATTTAACATTCGTGCCACTTTATTTGATGAATAACACAAAACGTGACATTTCGTCTTATTTTTTCCTTTAGGATTTTAAGGTTCTCATATTCGTCCATTTTTGTCTTTTTTTGTCTTTGGGTGTTGTAATATGTAATTTGATAACACTTTTGATAATCCGTACATTATTTATTTACCATTCGTGCCACTTTATTTGATGAATAACACAAAACGTGGCATTTCGTCTTATTTTTTCATTTAGGGATTTAAGGTTCTCATATTCGTCCTTTTTTTTATCTTTTTTTGTCTTTAGGTGTTGTAATATGTAATTTGATAACACTTTTGATAATCCGAGCATTATTTATTTAACATTCGTGCCACTTTATTTGATGAATAACACAAAACGTGGCATTTCGTCTTATTTTTTCCTTTAGGGTTTTATTGTTCTCATATTCGTCCTTTTTTGTCTTTTTTTTGTCTTTGGGTGCTGTAATATGTAATTTGATAACACTTTTAATAATCCGTACATTATTTATTTACCATTCGTGCCACTTTATTTGATGAATAATACAAAACGTGGCATTTCGTCTTATTTTTTCGTTTAGGGTTTTAAGGTTCTCATGTTCGTCCTTTTTTGTCTTTTTTTGTCTTTGGGTGTTGTAATATGTAATTTGATAACACTTTTAATAATCCGTGCATTATTTATTTAACATTCGTGCCACTTTATTTGATGAATAACACAAAACGTGGCATTTCGTCTTATTTTTTCATTTAGGGATTTAAGGTTCTCATATTCGTCCTTTTTTTTGTCTTTTTTTGTCTTTAGGTGTTGTAATATGTAATTTGATAACACTTTTGATAATCCGTGCATTATTTATTTAACATTCGTGCCACTTTATTTGATGAATAACACAAAACGTGGCATTTCGTCTTATTTTTTCCTTTAGGGTTTTAAGGTTCTTATATTCGTCCTTTTTTGTCTTTTTTTGTCTTTGGGTGCTGTAATATGTAATTTGATAACACTTTTAATAATCCGTACATTATTTATTTAACATTCGTGCCACTTTATTTGATGAATAACACAAAACGTGACATTTCGTCTTATTTTTTCCTTTAGGATTTTAAGGTTCTCATATTCGTCCATTTTTGTCTTTTTTTGTCTTTGGGTGTTGTAATATGTAATTTGATAACACTTTTGATAATCCGTACATTATTTATTTAACATTCGTGCCACTTTATTTGATGAATAACACAAAACGTGGCATTTCGTCTTATTTTTTCCTTTAGGGTTTTAAGGTTCTCATATTCGTCCTTTTTTGTCTTTTTTGTCTTTGGATGTTGTAATATGTATTTTTTTTTTTTTAAGCGAAACCCAACAGGGGTTACATGTTACCATTCAAACAAAACAAATACAAAGTCTTGCGAGCGCATCGCAGCAGTAATCAATGTAAGTCAAGAAAATGAACTAGAGCCCTCCTTAATGGAATTTTAGGAAGTCTAGCAAGATGGGAGGCATAGAGGGACCCCAAAACTCCTATCCAAGACAAGGACCAAGTCTCCAAACCGCTGCATGGGATACATACACCCTTCATCCCCCCCTCCTGCATCTCTGCAAGAGTGTATGCACTTACCACGCCAAACCCCCCATCCCTGCGGTAAGAGAACCCTGCCCCCAGCAAGCATCAGGACAAGGACCAAGTCTCCAAACCACTGCATGGGGTACATACACCCTTCATCCCCCCCTCCTGCATCTCTGCAAGAGTGTATGCACTTGCCACATCAAACCCCCCATCCCTGTGGTAAGAGAACCTTGCCCAACAGCAAGCCGGAAAATAGAAATAGTGGAAGTCCCAGCCATACCCCCGGATCCAGCGCTAGAAAACACCCAAAACCCAAAATAGGAGAGCCCCTGAAAAGTATACATATGCGCTCAAAGAAACAAGGGGAGCGCGCTCAGCAAGTGTATCTATAAATAGCTATGCCATCAGAGATGATGCAACAACTTTATCCCTCTCTGGCTCAGGCAATAGCTCAATCTCGGACAAAGTCTCAGCAGACGACCCCGAACCATATGAAAGGCAACTGTGCCCGTCGCCTTATCAATCCAGTCCAAAACGAAAGCCGCCAATGCTCATGTACCTGCAAAATGAACACAATCAACCTCTAGGGGTTCCGTCACTCCTACATAGGAGATCAAGAGGGCATTAACATAAATAGCTTCCTGTAGACAGATGCTATAGATGTACCCCCCCCATTTGAAGTCGACATTAGATGAAAAAATACGCCCAAGGAGCACCTGCAAGCCATAGCAAACACAACAATGTTAGCAAATAAAGAATGAGGACTATCATCTAGTCCTCCGAACATAAGGGAGACCAATCTGCTCCAATCTGATCAAAGCTCGGAACTGTGATGTCTCCTCTCCCGGTCTCCATGTAAATCTGGTACTGTGCATCACTGCGTGCCTGGCCATGTAGTCAGCAGCATGATTCCGCTCCCGCCAAACATGACCAAGCTCCGACTGTAAGAGCTCAAGTAACCTCCTGATAAGCATGATCCTAGATCTCAACTGCCAAGCTCCGACTGTAATATGTAATTTGATAACACTTTTAATAATCCGTACATTATTTATTTAACATTCGTGCCACTTTATTTGATGAATAACACAATACGTGGCATTTCGGCTTAGTTTTTCCTTTAGGGTTTTAAGGTTTTCACTTTCGTCTTTTTTTGTCTTTTTTGTCTTTGGGTGTTGTAATATGTAATTTGATAACACTTTTGATAATTCGTGCATTATTTATTTGACATTCGTGCCACTTTATTTGATGAATAACACAAAACGTGGCATTTCGTCTTATTTTTTCATTTAGGGATTTAAGGTTCTCATATTCGTCCTTTTTTGTCTTTTTTTGTGTTTAGGTGTTGTAATATGTAATTTGATAACACTTTTGATAATCCGTGCATTATTTATTTAACATTCGTGCCACTTTATTTGATGAATAACACAAAACATGGCATTTCGTATTATTTTTTCCTTTAGGGTTTTAAGGTTCTCATATTCGTCCTTTTTTGTCTTTTTTTGTCTTTGGGTGCTGTAATATGTAATTTGATAACACTTTTAATAATCCGTACATTATTTATTTAACATTCGTGCCACTTTATTTGATGAATAACACAAAACGTGACATTTCGTCTTATTTTTTCCTTTAGGATTTTAGGTTCTCATATTCGTCCATTTTTGCCTTTTTTTGTCTTTGGGTGTTGTAATATGTAATTTGATAACACTTTTGATAATTCGTGCATTATTTATTTGACATTCGTGCCACTTTGTTTGATGAATAACACAAAATGTGGCATTTCGTCTTATTTTTTCCTTTAGGGTTTTAAGGTTCTCATATTCGTCCTTTTTTGTCTTTTTTTGTCTTTGGGTGTTGTAATATGTAATTTGATAACACTTTTGATAATCCGTGCATTATTTATTTAACATTCGTGCCACTTTATTTGATGAATAACAAAACGTGGCATTTCGTATTATTTTTTCCTTTAGGGTTTTAAGGTTCTCATATTCGTCCTTTTTTGTCTTTTTTTGTCTTTGGGTGCTTGTAATATGTAATTTGATAACACTTTTAATAATCCGTACATTATTTATTTAACATTCGTGCCACTTTATTTGATGAATAACACAAAACGTGGCATTTCGTCTTATTTTTTCCTTTAGGGTTTTAAGGTTCTCATATTCGTCCTTTTTTGTCTTTTTTTGTCTTTGGATGTTGTAATATGTAATTTGATAACACTTTTAATAATCCGTACATTATTTATTTAACATTCGTGCCACTTTATTTGATGAATAACACAAAACGTGGCATTTCGTCTTAGTTTTTCCTTTAGGGTTTTAAGGTTCTCATATTCGTCCTTTTTGGTCTTTTTTGTCTTTGGGTGTTGTAATATGTAATTTGATAACACTTTTGATAATCGTGCATTATTTATTTAACATTCGTGCCACTTTATTTGATGAATAACACAAAACGTGGCATTTCGTCTTATTTTTTCCTTTAGGGTTTTAAGGTTCTCATATTCGTCCTTTTTTGTCTTTTTTTGTCTTTGGGTGTTGTAATATGTAATTTGATAACACTTTTGATAATCCGTGCATTATTTATTTAACATTCGTGCCACTTTATTTGATGAATAACACAAAACGTGGCATTTCGTCTTATTTTTTCCTTTAGGGTTTTAAGGTTCTCATATTCGTCCTTTTTGTCATTTTTTGTCTTTGGGTGTTGTAATATGTAATTTGATAACACTTTTGATAATCCGTGCATTATTTATTTAACATTCGTGCCACTTTATTTGATGAATAACACAAAACGTGGCATTTCGTATTATTTTTTCCTTTAGGGTTTTAAGGTTCTCATATTCGTCCTTTTTTGTCTTTTTTGTCTTTGGGTGTTGTAATATGTAATTTGATAACACTTTTTATAATCCGTGCATTATTTATTAACATTCGTGCCACTGTTATTTGATGAATAACACAAAACGTGACATTTCGTCTTATTTTTTCCTTTAGGGTTTTAAGGTTCTCATATTCGTCCTTTTTTGTCTTTTTTTGTCTTTGGGTTTTGTAATATGTAATTTGATAACACTTTTGATAATCCGTGCATTATTTATTTAACATTCGTGCCACTTTATTTGATGAATAACACAAAACGTGGCATTTCGTCTTATTTTTTCCTTTAGGGTTTTAAGGTTCTCATATTCGTCCTTTTTTGTCTTTTTTTGTCTTTGGTGTTGTAATATGTAATTTGATAACACTTTTAATAATCCGTACATTATTTATTTAACATTCGTGCCACTTTATTTGATGAATAACACAAAACGTGGCATTTCGTCTTATTTTTTCCTTTAGGGTTTTAAGGTTCTCATATTCGTCCTTTTTTGTCTTTTTTTGTCTTTGGGTGTTGTAATATGTAATTTGATAACACTTTTGATAATCCGTGCATTATTTATTTAACATTCGTGCCACTTTATTTGATGAATAACACAAAACGTGGCATTTCGTCTTATTTTTTCCTTTAGGGTTTTAAGGTTCTCATATTCGTCCTTTTTTTGTCTTTTTTTGTCTTTGGGTGTTGTAATATGTAATTTGATAACACTTTTGATAATCCGTGCATTATTTATTTAACATTCGTGCCACTTTATTTGATGAATAACACAAAACGTGGCATTTCGTCTTATTTTTTCCTTTAGGGTTTTAAGGTTCTCATATTCGTCCTTTTTTGTCTTTTTTTGTCTTTGGGTGTTGTAATATGTAATTTGATAACACTTTTAATAATCCGTACATTATTTATTTAACATTCGTGCCACTTTATTTGATGAATAACACAAAACGTGGCATTTCGTCTTATTTTTTCCTTTAGGGTTTTAAGGTTCTCATATTCGTCCTTTTTTGTCTTTTTTTGTCTTTGGGTGTTGTAATATGTAATTTGATAACACTTTTAATAATCCGTACATTATTTATTTAACATTCGTGCCACTTTATTTGATGAATAACACAAAACGTGGCATTTCGTCTTATTTTTTCCTTTAGGGTTTTAAGGTTCTCATATTCGTCCTTTTTTGTCTTTTTTTGTCTTTGGGTGTTGTAATATGTAATTTGATAACACTTTTAATAATCCGTACATTATTTATTTAACATTCGTGCCACTTTATTTGATGAATAACACAAAACGTGGCATTTCGTCTTATTTTTTCCTTTAGGGTTTTAAGGTTCTCATATTCGTCCTTTTTTGTCTTTTTTTGTCTTTGGGTGTTGTAATATGTAATTTGATAACACTTTTGATAATCCGTACATTATTTATTTAACATTCGTGCCACTTTATTTGATGAATAACACAAAACGTGGCATTTCGTCTTATTTTTTCCTTTAGGGTTTTAAGGTTCTCATATTCGTCCTTTTTTGTCTTTTTTTGTCTTTGGGTGTTGTAATATGTAATTTGATAACACTTTTAATAATCCGTGCATTATTTATTTAACATTCGTGCCACTTTATTTGATGAATAACACAAAACGTGGCATTTCGTCTTATTTTTTCCTTTAGGGTTTTAAGGTTCTCATATTCGTCCTTTTTTGTCTTTTTTTGTCTTTGGGTGTTGTAATATGTAATTTGATAACACTTTTAATAATCCGTACATTATTTATTTAACATTCGTGCCACTTTATTTGATGAATAACACAAAACGTGGCATTTCGTCTTATTTTTTCCTTTAGGGTTTTAAGGTTCTCATATTCGTCCTTTTTTGTCTTTTTTTGTCTTTGGGTGTTGTAATATGTAATTTGATAACACTTTTAATAATCCGTACATTATTTATTTAACATTCGTGCCACTTTATTTGATGAATAACACAAAACGTGGCATTTCGTCTTATTTTTTCCTTTAGGGTTTTAAGGTTCTCATATTCGTCCTTTTTTGTCTTTTTTTGTCTTTGGGTGTTGTAATATGTAATTTGATAACACTTTTAATAATCCGTACATTATTTATTTAACATTCGTGCCACTTTATTTGATGAATAACACAAAACGTGGCATTTCGTCTTATTTTTTCCTTTAGGGTTTTAAGGTTCTCATATTCGTCCTTTTTTGTCTTTTTTTGTCTTTGGGTGTTGTAATATGTAATTTGATAACACTTTTGATAATCCGTACATTATTTATTTAACATTCGTGCCACTTTATTTGATGAATAACACAAAACGTGGCATTTCGTCTTATTTTTTCCTTTAGGGTTTTAAGGTTCTCATATTCGTCCTTTTTTGTCTTTTTTTGTCTTTGGGTGTTGTAATATGTAATTTGATAACACTTTTAATAATCCGTACATTATTTATTTAACATTCGTGCCACTTTATTTGATGAATAACACAAAACGTGGCATTTCGTCTTATTTTTTCCTTTAGGGTTTTAAGGTTCTCATATTCGTCCTTTTTTGTCTTTTTTTGTCTTTGGGTGTTGTAATATGTAATTTGATAACACTTTTAATAATCCGTACATTATTTATTTAACATTCGTGCCACTTTATTTGATGAATAACACAAAACGTGGCATTTCGTCTTATTTTTTCCTTTAGGGTTTTAAGGTTCTCATATTCGTCCTTTTTTGTCTTTTTTTGTCTTTGGGTGTTGTAATATGTAATTTGATAACACTTTTGATAATCCGTACATTATTTATTTAACATTCGTGCCACTTTATTTGATGAATAACACAAAACGTGGCATTTCGTCTTATTTTTTCCTTTAGGGTTTTAAGGTTCTCATATTCGTCCTTTTTTGTCTTTTTTTGTCTTTGGGTGTTGTAATATGTAATTTGATAACACTTTTAATAATCCGTACATTATTTATTTAACATTCGTGCCACTTTATTTGATGAATAACACAAAACGTGGCATTTCGTCTTATTTTTTCCTTTAGGGTTTTAAGGTTCTCATATTCGTCCTTTTTTGTCTTTTTTTGTCTTTGGGTGTTGTAATATGTAATTTGATAACACTTTTGATAATCCGTACATTATTTATTTAACATTCGTGCCACTTTATTTGATGAATAACACAAAACGTGGCATTTCGTCTTATTTTTTCCTTTAGGGTTTTAAGGTTCTCATATTCGTCCTTTTTTGTCTTTTTTGTCTTTGGGTGTTGTAATATGTAATTTGATAACACTTTTAATAATCCGTACATTATTTATTTAACATTCGTGCCACTTTATTTGATGAATAACACAAAACGTGGCATTTCGTCTTATTTTTTCCTTTAGGGTTTTAAGGTTCTCATATTCGTCCTTTTTTGTCTTTTTTTGTCTTTGGGTGTTGTAATATGTAATTTGATAACACTTTTAATAATCCGTACATTATTTATTTAACATTCGTGCCACTTTATTTGATGAATAACACAAAACGTGGCATTTCGTCTTATTTTTTCCTTTAGGGTTTTAAGGTTCTCATATTCGTCCTTTTTTGTCTTTTTTTGTCTTTGGGTGTTGTAATATGTAATTTGATAACACTTTTAATAATCCGTACATTATTTATTTAACATTCGTGCCACTTTATTTGATGAATAACACAAAACGTGGCATTTCGTCTTATTTTTTCCTTTAGGGTTTTAAGGTTCTCATATTCGTCCTTTTTTGTCTTTTTTTGTCTTTGGGTGTTGTAATATGTAATTTGATAACACTTTTGATAATCCGTGCATTATTTATTTAACATTCGTGCCACTTTATTTGATGAATAACACAAAACGTGGCATTTCGTCTTATTTTTTCCTTTAGGGTTTTAAGGTTCTCATATTCGTCCTTTTTTGTCTTTTTTTGTCTTTGGGTGTTGTAATATGTAATTTGATAACACTTTTAATAATCCGTACATTATTTATTTAACATTCGTGCCACTTTATTTGATGAATAACACAAAACGTGGCATTTCGTCTTATTTTTTCCTTTAGGGTTTTAAGGTTCTCATATTCGTCCTTTTTTGTCTTTTTTTGTCTTTGGGTGTTGTAATATGTAATTTTTTTTTTTTTTTTAAATAAAGCCCCACGGCTTTTGTTTTATTAAAAACACATAAAGGTTCAGAGCCGAAGCCCAATACATAAGGAGGGACAGGATAAGTTCCCGCACACCATTAAATGAAAAACATAATAAAAAGAACTAAAAATAAAAAGCAACCTAGAGTGCGCGATTACGCTCCTCGGAGAACTCTAAGTTCTGCCTGCAGCTGCCGTTTTTGAGGCGAGTCCCTCTTCATCTTTTGGATACGAGCATGTAACTGCTCTATGTTGTATTCTGGATCAAGTGAGAAGTCGCCCCGTGGTTTGTGCCCTTGTCTTGGCTTGGGAGAAACCGTGGTAGATGGGCCTTGTGTGCCTAAAGTCCGAACTCGTGGTGTGGCGGTGTCGTGTAACGTTCTCTTCTTTTTGTGCGTGACAACCTGCCAGCCCTTCTCAGCAACTGACTCTTTGTGTTGCAGCGAGTCCTTGCGCACTGCCTCCTCGAGATCGCAGGTAATCTTCCATTGGTAGAAATCTGCCATAACACTTGCTGCTTTCTCTTTACGCTGTAGCTGCGACATTTGCTGGAAACCTGGAACATTAAGAATCAACATATTTTTGTAATAACCCTCCGCAGGAGACCTGATAAGTGCAACGGAATGTTCAAGGGCCATGCGGGGCTTAGCCTCCTGTTGCTCCATTGCCTCGACTTCATCAGCCCAAGACAGTTTCGTGACTGGGTCGATGTAGTTTTGGTCCATGCTCTTGCGGGGACCTAACTCAAGCATCCGGACCAAAGTTTGCTTCCGGCCAAGGGTCGAATCTGCAGATCTTGGCCTCTGCCTTACCTTATCTTCACGCGAACCTATACGATCTGAATGTGTGGGTGCGGAAGCAGGAGATGTCGGCTGGTGCTGGACCACAGGCTGAGCATCATCCGTGCCATCCATACACTCAAAACTGCATGTCACCTGATCTGTTGGAGTGTCCGAGCCCTCCTGTTCTTCAATCTGCAACAGTTCGAATGCGTTGCTGGTAGACACCTGCTGCTGCTCTTTTACACGATCAATGGCCTGCCGTGGCAAGTCAAGATCAATGACTTGCTGTGTATTATCGTCTATCCTGAAAGGCCCATCTGCATCCACCTCCCTCTCATCTAAACCGAGGAGACTGGACAATATTCGAGATGGGTGTAGCCCCAACCCGTTGCCACACCTGCCTGCGACCCCGTTGAGAAGGCACCACCCTAACTGCAGCTGCATGCTCAACCTCCTTCATTGAGGGGCCCTTAGTAGACGCACCAATCATCCTTTTACAGTGCTCTTCTTGGTGACCAATGTGCGAACAGTGCTTACAGAAATAAGGCAAGACATCATAGAAGACAGACGCCTCTCTTGTTTCAATAGTTTCCCCAGAATGCTCATCAAGAACATCTATCGAGATTGTTGTAATTATTGGCTTAACTACATCCAATTCAACACAAATTCTGGCCGATCCCAGATTCGACCGTTCAACATTCCTCGTATCCACTTTGATCGGATTACCAATAATAGAAGCAATTCTTAAAAGAGTGGGTTCATCAAATAAATACAATGGGAGACCCTCAATTCGAATCCATGTAGGAGCAATGGAAGACTCAACTTTAGTAGAAAAGTTTGGAAACCATTTGAACATACGCATATCATAACCATGTATATGCCACACTAATTGCATCCAAATAAAATAAAAATCAACATAAGAGGAGCATTCAATAATAATGTGTTTAGCATCCAAATTAGCGCAATTGATATCACCTTGGAGTTCGATATTCTGAAAGAATTGCTGAATTGCTTTGAGGGTGGGCCTCCCATGAGAGAATTTGCCTACAAGGACCCACTTTAGATTGTTCACCAATCGATTCTTCTCCGCTCTGGTTATGGAAATTGTTGTGGCGCCAGCGGTAGAGCTTGAATCAAAAGGGGTTGGGTCCATGAACCAAGGTACAACAATTCTGTTTGCGTTTGATTTGGCCGTGTGTTTTTTGCCCTTAGCAATGTCGGCATAGGAAAGACTTGGAGCAACCTCATTCGATTGCTTGCCATAACGAGGGACAAGGGCTGGCCAACGCTGCAACATCTGCTCATTGGTCATGGTAAGGCGCGAATTCGGCGCGCTGGCAGAGACCCTGGGTACGGGTGCTTGGACACTGGCACGATCCTTGGGCGCCTGGCTGGGCACGGGTGCAGGCATGGCAGCCGCAGCTGCAGACTCGGCACGCTGATGCGCCTCTGGTGCAAGACTCCTACCCAGAGCAGGCTTCTCGACGCCTTGCTCTAGCAGAGCACGCAGCAAGCCTAGGTGTGGCGCTGCTGCCCTGGCCGCAGAGAGGGCCGCCTCAGGGAGAATCCTAGGCGCACTAGGAATCCTAGAGGAGGTCGGATTTGCGCAGATCACTGTCTCACCGTGAGGGTGGGGCTGTTTGTCACCTGCCACAGTGGGCGGCAGGGAGAGGGGAGGAGGGTCACCCACAGCCATGGTGGTGGCAGGCGGCGGCGCCTCAGAGGGAGTCCTACACTCACTAGGAATCCTAGAGTTTGAAGGTTTTGCGCATATACCTTGAGGGTGGGGCTGTTTGTCACCTACCACAGTGGGCGGCAGGGAGAGGGGAGGTGGTTCACCCCCAGCCATGGTGGTGGCCGGCGGCGGCGGTGGGGGCTCAATGGTGGAGGCTAGGAATCGCCACCCTTAGGTTTTTAGGTTTCTAGAGAGCTTTTTCTGTAATATTCGTGTTGTAATATGTAATTTGATAACACTTTTTATAATCCGTGCATTATTTATTTAACATTCGTGCCACGTTATTTGATGAATAACACAAAACGTGGCATTTCGTCTTATTTTTTTCCTTTAGGGTTTTAAGGTTCTCATATTCGTCCTTTTTGTCTTTTTTTGTCTTTGGCTGTTGTAATATGTAATTTATAACACTTTTGATAATCCGTGCATTATTTATTTAACATTCGTGCCACTTTATTTGATGAATAACACAAAACGTGGCATTTCGTCTTATTTTTTCCTTTAGGGTTTTAAGGTTCTCATATTCGTCCTTTTTTGTCTTTTTTTGTCTTTGGTGTTGTAATATGTAATTTGATAACACTTTTAATAATTCGTACATTATTTATTTAACATTCGTGCCACTTTATTTGATGAATAGTACAAAACGTGGCATTTCATCTTATTTTTTCGTTTAGGGTTTTAAGGTTCTCATATTCGTCCTTTTTTGTCTTTTTTTGTCTTTGGGTGTTGTAATATGTAATTTGATAACACTTTTGATAATCCGTACATTATTTATTTAACATTCGTGCCACTTTATTTGATGAATAACACAAAACGTGGCATTTCGTCTTATTTTTTCCTTTAGGGTTTTAAGGTTCTCATATTCGTCCTTTTTTGTCTTTTTTTGTCTTTGGGTGTTGTAATATGTAATTTGATAACACTTTTAATAATCCGTACATTATTTATTTAACATTCGTGCCACTTTATTTGATGAATAACACAAAACGTGGCATTTCGTCTTATTTTTTCCTTTAGGGTTTTAAGGTTCTCATATTCGTCCTTTTTTGTCTTTTTTTGTCTTTGGGTGTTGTAATATGTAATTTGATAACACTTTTGATAATCCGTACATTATTTATTTAACATTCGTGCCACTTTATTTGATGAATAACACAAAACGTGGCATTTCGTCTTATTTTTTCCTTTAGGGTTTTAAGGTTCTCATATTCGTCCTTTTTTGTCTTTTTTTGTCTTTGGGTGTTGTAATATGTAATTTGATAACACTTTTAATAATCCGTACATTATTTATTTAACATTCGTGCCACTTTATTTGATGAATAACACAAAACGTGGCATTTCGTCTTATTTTTTCCTTTAGGGTTTTAAGGTTCTCATATTCGTCCTTTTTTGTCTTTTTTTGTCTTTGGGTGTTGTAATATGTAATTTGATAACACTTTTAATAATCCGTACATTATTTATTTAACATTCGTGCCACTTTATTTGATGAATAACACAAAACGTGGCATTTCGTCTTATTTTTTCCTTTAGGGTTTTAAGGTTCTCATATTCGTCCTTTTTTTGTCTTTTTTTGTCTTTGGGTGTTGTAATATGTAATTTGATAACACTTTTGATAATCCGTGCATTATTTATTTAACATTCGTGCCACTTTATTTGATGAATAACACAAAACGTGGCATTTCGTCTTATTTTTTCCTTTAGGGTTTTAAGGTTCTCATATTCGTCCTTTTTTGTCTTTTTTTGTCTTTGGGTGTTGTAATATGTAATTTGATAACACTTTTAATAATCCGTACATTATTTATTTAACATTCGTGCCACTTTATTTGATGAATAACACAAAACGTGGCATTTCGTCTTATTTTTTCCTTTAGGGTTTTAAGGTTCTCATATTCGTCCTTTTTTGTCTTTTTTTGTCTTTGGGTGTTGTAATATGTAATTTGATAACACTTTTAATAATCCGTACATTATTTATTTAACATTCGTGCCACTTTATTTGATGAATAACACAAAACGTGGCATTTCGTCTTATTTTTTCCTTTAGGGTTTTAAGGTTCTCATATTCGTCCTTTTTTGTCTTTTTTTGTCTTTGGGTGTTGTAATATGTAATTTGATAACACTTTTAATAATCCGTACATTATTTATTTAACATTCGTGCCACTTTATTTGATGAATAACACAAAACGTGGCATTTCGTCTTATTTTTTCCTTTAGGGTTTTAAGGTTCTCATATTCGTCCTTTTTTGTCTTTTTTTGTCTTTGGGTGTTGTAATATGTAATTTGATAACACTTTTGATAATCCGTGCATTATTTATTTAACATTCGTGCCACTTTATTTGATGAATAACACAAAACGTGGCATTTCGTCTTATTTTTTCCTTTAGGGTTTTAAGGTTCTCATATTCGTCCTTTTTTGTCTTTTTTTGTCTTTGGGTGTTGTAATATGTAATTTGATAACACTTTTAATAATCCGTACATTATTTATTTAACATTCGTGCCACTTTATTTGATGAATAACACAAAACGTGGCATTTCGTCTTATTTTTTCCTTTAGGGTTTTAAGGTTCTCATATTCGTCCTTTTTGTCTTTTTTTGTCTTTGGGTGTTGTAATATGTAATTTGATAACACTTTTGATAATCCGTGCATTATTTATTTAACATTCGTGCCACTTTATTTGATGAATAACACAAAACGTGGCATTTCGTCTTATTTTTTCCTTTAGGGTTTTAAGGTTCTCATATTCGTCCTTTTTTGTCTTTTTTTGTCTTTGGGTGTTGTAATATGTAATTTGATAACACTTTTAATAATCCGTACATTATTTATTTAACATTCGTGCCACTTTATTTGATGAATAACACAAAACGTGGCATTTCGTCTTATTTTTTCCTTTAGGGTTTTAAGGTTCTCATATTCGTCCTTTTTTGTCTTTTTTTGTCTTTGGGTGTTGTAATATGTAATTTGATAACACTTTTGATAATCCGTGCATTATTTATTTAACATTCGTGCCACTTTATTTGATGAATAACACAAAACGTGGCATTTCGTCTTATTTTTCCTTTAGGGTTTTAAGGTTCTCATATTCGTCCTTTTTTGTCTTTTTTTGTCTTTGGGTGTTGTAATATGTAATTTGATAACACTTTTGATAATCCGTGCATTATTTATTTAACATTCGTGCCACTTTATTTGATGAATAACACAAAACGTGGCATTTCGTCTTATTTTTTCCTTTAGGGTTTTAAGGTTCTCATATTCGTCCTTTTTTGTCTTTTTTTGTCTTTGGGTGTTGTAATATGTAATTTGATAACACTTTTAATAATCCGTGCATTATTTATTTAACATTCGTGCCACTTTATTTGATGAATAACACAAACGTGGCATTTCGTCTTATTTTTTCCTTTAGGGTTTTAAGGTTCTCATATTCGTCCTTTTTTGTCTTTTTTTGTCTTTGGGTGTTGTAATATGTAATTTGATAACACTTTTGATAATCCGTACATTATTTATTTAACATTCGTGCCACTTTATTTGATGAATAACACAAAACGTGGCATTTCGTCTTATTTTTCCTTTAGGGTTTTAAGGTTCTCATATTCGTCCTTTTTTGTCTTTTTTGTCTTTGGGTGTTGTAATATGTAATTTGATAACACTTTTAATAATCCGTACATTATTTATTTAACATTCGTGCCACTTTATTGATGAATAACACAAAATGTGGCATTTCGTCTTATTTTTTCCTTTAGGGTTTTAAGGTTCTCATATTCGTCCTTTTTTGTCTTTTTTTTGTCTTTGGGTGTTGTAATATGTAATTTGATAACACTTTTATAATCCGTCCATTATTTATTTAACATTCGTGCCACTTTATTTGATGAATAACACAAAACGTGGCATTTCGTCTTATTTTTTCTTTCGGGCTTTTCGAGGTTCTCATATTCGTCCTTTTTTGTCTTTTTTTGTCTTTGGGTG
>QFAX02000426.1:0-40920 GCA_003412495.2 Echium plantagineum
TTAGAGGATTCCCCTCAAGAGCTTGATTGATCTACATAATAAGATAAACATATATCACTACCTCGAATAATAGAAATATGGATGTAGAGAAATGAACTGCTTTGAAGGAGAGGAGAAAAAACAACCTCATTAGCATTGTTGATGCTGTCTTGAGAACAGGAATTTCGTGACGCCTCCTGGCTTAACAGCGATCTACAGAAACAAACCCTATACCTAACCGCAACAGGACATAGTGGCCCGCGTACACTATTCAAAAGGCTCGAACTCCAAGAATCTTGTCGCTGAAAATGCCATATATGAGATCAACGGACTATACCCTTTTGTATTCTGATGAATACTCTTCTATAACAATGTAGCATTTACTAGAGCAATGTGACGATTGATATATGGGGATTGCACAACTGCACAAGATCCTAACACCCCTGAGTCTTTAACTTATGTCACTAATTTAGCTAAAACTTCTGTAATCGCTGTAAACTATTCTATATAACTAAACTCTACGCAGTGGGAAACATTCTCTGTTCGTACGAGTAGTGTTTTTTACTGGAGAGCTACAAAAATAATACAACATAAAATGCCTTATATCCACAAAATGTAGTTAATATGCATATATTATGAAATTTTATACAACCTCTTATATGTATCCTTAGAAAACGTGTTTTTCATATGTCGATTGAAATGAAAAGTCTTAAAAAAATGCAAACACATTAGTATAATTCTCGTTTTTTAAGAACTTTATTGATGATCACATCAAACATTTGTGTAGAAAAGTGAAAGAATTTCTTATACTAACGATCAAGCTAGAATCAATTTACCCATTTCATCAAGATAAATTTACAACAATAAGTGCAGAAATCAATGGTCTGATGATCAGAATCAAAAGAAACATACCCAATAATTTCGACGATAATGGTAACTTGAGTGAATTTAAAACGACATTTATCCGCTCCCTGCACAAAACAAGCGGACAATTACGACAATCAAACTCGAATGAACACACAAACATAACTCAACTACATAGGCAAATGGTCGAAATTGGTAACAAAGGTACCTTAACTCGACGGAGGCATCGATTACTCGGGTAAATTGTTATCTGATGAGGCAATAGCAAGGAGCTAGCAGCTGCCATTTTTCAGGGAAAGCAAGAAACAGCACCAGTATTTACATGTGCATTCAAAATCAGAAACTAACTTCTCCTTAAATCTTGAATCCACTGAAAAATCAACAACTTCAATAATTCCGATGTGGGTGTGCATCTACTTAACACCAATTCATGTTAATCATATACTTATCAGTAAGTTAACGAACTTTGTGATCTTAGTTATTTCACGATTTTGTATAACTCCTCCTCGTGTAAAATTGCACGTGCGAGGAGTTATTGATAAGTAGTCAACGAGGCATATCCCGATAATACGACACTAGAAGAATATCTAAAAGCTCGAGGATGAGTTAGATTATACCTTAGAAGATAAACCAGTGTTGAACGAGTACATAAGAGAATGAATGAATACACGCAACCAATGTTTTTGGATAATTCTTCTGTAGAAGATTCTTGTTATTCGTGGCGGGTGGAAACTGGCTAATTTCGTCATTTTCATTTTTTTGTTTTTTTTGTTTTTCCTATGTGGCACTACCAAAATTAATTACTACTACTACTTATTTAACCCTATAGAACCTGTTATTTACTTCATTTTATTTTAATAATTTTGTCGTAATCTAAATTTTTATTTTATAATGATTATTCTATAGACTAATATCATTTTTTATAATTTTTTTATTGATATATTATCGATTAACCAATAATATAATTTTGATTAAATAATTTAATATAGACATCTGAATTACTTTAAACATTTCAAATTGCCATCTAAATATTTCAACCTTTCGAATAAGCAACTCAAACTATTTGACAGGTAAATTCAAAGCACAATTTAGAAATATATAAACTTAGGACTAAAATTAAATATGTTTTATTTTTAGTGGCCAAAACTAGATTTCCAAACACCAATCATCTTTCACAACCCACCCTTCCTATCCCAACGATGATGGTGATATTTCAAAATTCAATTTTTGACCCCTAGAAGTAAACATATACTATAATTTTAATACTAATCTTGGATATTCCTAATTACCCTTGAATTTACATGCCAATATAATCTCAAGTGCCTATAAGATGGAAATAGTTTAATTGATGATTTGCAAGGTCAAAAGTGTTCATGTGCCTATATGAAATTTAACCTTCAATTAGTTGTCATCTACTCCCTCCATTCATTTTCGAAGACCATTACTTTTCCCAAAATTTTCTCACAAAAAATGAAAAATCTCCACATCTTCTTACCAAATATGATAAAATGAAAACCCAGAAAAGAATTGCTATTTTAGGAAAATATCAGTAAATTAACGGGGGAAGAAGTACATTTTCAATGTTCTTTATAATACTACCTCCATCTCGAAATGATTGGTACATTTTGACTTTTGTATTAATAATATAGTCATGTAGGATCTTATTAGATTCATCTCAATATATATTTTGAAATATCAACTTTTTATAATGTTTTCGCATGTAAAATAAAAGATATTTATGTTTTAAATCGTGTTTTGTTGACACGAAAGTCAAAATGTTACAATCATTTAGGGATGAAGGTAGTATCATTTTTTTCATTTTCTTAATATGCATATATAACTCTAAACCCAAAACTGAAAAAATCAACTTGTAAACGTGAAGAAACAAAGGGCAATACAATACAAATAATCCAAAGAAACAAATGATAAACAAGAGCTCAAACGCATCGCCTTCGAGATCGTTACAGTACCAACTCATCTACTGTTGTCACACTTCCAATAAAAATTTCAAGGAAAATTAAGTGGAATGGCTACATTTAATTCTCTTTACTGAGACCTAGCTCATTTATCCAGTAATTAATTTGGCTAGCAACACAATCCGAACCTGTCGAGCCATATGAACTGAATTTCTTGATTGAATTTTCAACCCCGAGGTATTCGTAAACATCTTTATCAAAGATTGGGTTCAAGCTCTTGAATTCGTCAAGGGTTAGATTTTCAAGCTGACAATTTCGGGACACACATAATGCAACTGCCCGTCCGACCACATCATGTGAAGTTCTGAAAGGCATTCCCTGCAGTGTTGCACACATATTTTGAGTGAGTATAGAACAAGGACAAAGCAACGATGTTCATGTGATTTTACAGCTTATAATTTAATAAAGCAATAAATGTTGAATTGCGACAAACAATGCTGCTGAGGACAGCACAAGGGTAGTTCTATTATTTTGGTGGAATTTGCTCTAGAAGTAGCTATTTTGCTCTGGTATTATCGTTATTACTCCCTCCGTCCCTAAAAGATTGTCACCTTTTGACTTTTGTTAGTCAAACATTATAAAATTTGATCATGAATTCCCATTAAACGATAAGAAATAATATAGTCTTGTAGGACCTTGTTAGATTCGTCTCAATATATATTTTGAAATATTAACTTTCTATAATTTTTTCGCATGTAGAATAATTGTTATTTATGTTTCAAATCGTGTTTTGTTGACCACCAAAAGTCAAAATGTGACAATCTTTTAGGGACGGAGGGAGTATATTAATTCAGAAAACAGGTACAAGTGAACATATAGAGGTCGAAACACACATAAGAACACTCGAATTGTGATACGACAATCAGATACAGTATTGAGACGGTGAAGGGCAGTGTAGTGATAGGATGCTTCACTCTCTAACCAAAAGGTCAGAGGTTCGAGTCATCACACTCAAGCAGGGAACCACTATTAATCAACTAAAGATTTCCATAATTCAGTTACGGCATATGAGAGAAACATAATGTTAAAAGTGATCAATTATGGGACACAGCTTGCCTTATTCACATGCATCAATTACAAGTTGAGAGAAAAGAGTTGTGACACAGGAGCAATCATATACACTATTCAGTTTAGAGAAATGAAAACAATAGAATGTTAAAGAGTGAAAGAATATTGAGATTGGACTTGCCTTATTCACAAGGTAATCCGCAAGCGTTGTGGCATCAAGATGACCAGCAGGTAGAGCTTTCTTTATTTTATCCTCGTTAAATGAGATGTTCTGAGCAAATTCTGCTGAAACTTCAAGCATACCAATTATTGTCTTGACACTGTCAAACACGGGTTCCTTATCTTCCTGTGTGGAGAAAGATGTCAAATTGGCAGTAAACACAATGATTTTCAAAGAACTCCAAAGTGATATAAGTATATCAGAGAGATTGGTGGGTAATAAGGTGATCATGGTGGAAAATAATGATGAATAGACCTTTTAGTTTGATAACTGATGCTAATATCATTACCTGCAAATCGCGGTTGTAAGCCTGGGGAAGCCCTTTACATAAGACAAGTAGTGAAACCAGGTCTCCAACAATTCTGGCAGATTTTCCTCGAACAAGTTCCATTGGGTCTGGGTTTTTCTTCTGAGGCATTATACTACTGCCAGTAGAAACAGAATCACTAGGAATGATGAATCCGAATTCTTCTGAGGCCCATAAAACCCATTCTTCTCCTAGTCGCGAGAGGTGAATGGCCGTAATGGAATTAGCAGAAAGGAACTCCAACACGAAGTCTCGATCTGAAACTGCATCAATGCTATTTCATATAACAGTGTTACCACTAATTTGAGGGCAGTAATTGGTAGATATTGAAAACATAAAGAGCAATACTATTTAAGTTAATAAAATCTAAAAATGACCCATGCTTCTATATGTGACATATCCAACAAAATCAGTTATCGTGCTTAGTTAAGACTTAGTGAGTTCAAGCAGTCATGCTTTCTTGTAAAGTACTCACTTGTCCTAAACTTCAATATATTGCTTCTTCTCCACCAATATGCTTACATCTATGAATTGAGACAAATCAGCCATAGGATAAACACATTCTTATGCTTAATTCAATTCTCTATAGTAGCTTTCTGACGCTTTTTAGATGAAAATAATAGTATGTATGTCTTGAACGATACAGCAGAAAACTCAATTAACAGCATCCTCACTGCACTTTAAAGATGCTAAAACAAGAAAGATCAACTGAAGCCTCACCTGTTTCTCATGGGTGCAGTGAATCCCAGTGCATTCGAGGTCATAAACCTATCTATTGGAAGGCCAGTACCAGCGAGTGCACACGCACCTAGTGGACAGAAATTCAGCCTTGCTCTGCAATCTACTAAACGTCCAGCATCACGATCAAGCTGTGCAGAAGCAATTATTTTGTTAGCAAGTGAATTCTCAAATTTTAGGAGGTAAATGATAAATGCATAATCAATGAATGCATTACCTGCTCGACGTATGCCAAGAGAAGATGTTGTAGTAAAACAGGCTGTGCTCGCTGCAAGTGAGTATATCCAGGAACAATCAGGCCTTCATATTTCACAGCCAGGCTCACCAATGCAGCCTACATAAAAAAGTCCTTATCTTAGTTAAGAGGAAGGACCATGGTCAACCCAAGACACCCAGACAAACATACAAATTGATCTAGTGGGCAAGGTAGGGGTGTAACTCGCTGCAGAAAAAGATGGTTATCTAAAAGCATCTGGCTACAAACAAGATTTAATGTGTGGCATTGAAATCTTTAAATTAGGGAAGTCCTGAAAATTGAAAACTGATCTCCTTTATGTATAGGCACATATAATTCCAGTAAGATAGAGGACGAGCTACTGATGCCTTAAAGACTAGAGAGTCATTTCAATTGAAGCCCTCTTTTAAACATTCTTGAATATGAGCGAACAATTAGCTATAAAAGCAGTCTTACATACAGTCTTAAACTCAGTACAGTTTCTTCAATATGGATTCGATATTAATATGAGTAAACAGAAACAAAGAAAAGTATATGACCTGAAGATTTCTGATAGAGGCGATGATGCTATCAGAAGCATCCCTGCACCAAAGACGAAAATCGGTACACACTTGATCATTCCGACTTCGGGCAGTGTGAAGCTTCTTTGCAGGCTCACCTACTATGTCCGTAAGAGCTGCTTCAATGTTCATGTGCACATCTTCTCTGTCTGCCCTCCAAACAAACTCACCACCCTCAATTTGTCTCTCAATTTCATCAAGACCTCGCAATATACTATCCCTATCACTTTCACTCATCAATCCCTGCAACATAAAACAATGCAATGGTAACATCACCACATTAAACAAAATTAAATGCCAAACATATCCCACTACTTTTATCACCTCCCTCTCTAGCTTTCCACCAAAATTATGTTCCTTAATTTCTCCACTCTTAGTGCAAACTGTAAATCGTTTTTTTAGTTAAACTACAGTTACTTTTACCTGGCTAAGCCTATTCTTAAGGCAAAGTGTACAAGGAACACGCTCGACGTGCTAGTGAATGCACAGAATGTGAGTTGATCATTTTAGCGAACTATTCATTGACTAAAGGAACAGCGAAAACCTCGTGTGCCTTGTACACAGCTGCCTAATAAAATATACACCCCTTTTACCTATACAATATTTCTGAAAAATCCCACTTTTTATCAACCCCCCCCCCCCCCCCCACCCACCCCACCACCAAAACTTCAACAAGGAAGAAAAATCGAATCTTTATCTCAGCCCACTAAATCAAATAAACTCTAGAAACAAAAAACACAATCAAGAAAATAAGTGGGTCAGCATTAACACCTGATGAGCAAGCATGGAGGCATGAGCTCTGCTGCCGATGATGTCCTGCTTGTAAAGAGCTTTATCAAATGAAATGGATTCAGTGAACTTCTCAACAGTTTGAGTGACACTCTCCTCGAACCTCCCTCCCCAGAGCTTGGCCTCCTTCGAGACGGCGGCGTTGTTCATCTTCTGGGCAGAGCAGATGAGTAAGGATGGTGGGTTGGTGGGGGTGGGATTAAGGGTGGTGGGGTGGGGGTATGGGAGGGTGGTGAAGGGGAGGGTGGGTGGTGAGAATGTGGGGAGGTTGATTGAGGAAGAGGGGGTGATGAGTGAGTGCATTTTGAGAGGGGTTTTAGATTCTTGGGTGTATGCACTTTCACTACAAAAAGTACGAGAATCGAAGAAGGTGAACTAGTGCGTTCCCTTTTGGGTGGAATTAGGTTCGGTGGGGTTGGCTTGTTGTTTGCCCATTCAGTGTGTCGAGTAGCCTCTTCATTTTTCGTAATTTCGTAATCACCAATGTGTATTTGGTAAACTTCGAACTGACGTAATAAGTTGTATTCGTATGATTAGGTCTGTAAACGAGCCGAATCAAATCGAACATTGGCAGGGTTCAATTTGGTTCGAATATAACGAATTGAATGTTCGATTTGGTTCGAACGACCAAAAAATCCAAAGTTCGATTCGATTCGAAAACTTCGAAGGTTAGAGGTTCGATTTGAACGAAAGTTCTTATATTCTTGATAAAAAAAAAGAAAAGTAAAGTATGTGACTCGAACCTAAAGATGAGTCTCGAGCTCGGTTCGAACTTCATCGAACCAAACCTCGAATCTAACTTTTCTAGCGGAATCTAACCCTGAAATTTTTTACGATGCCGTATGTGTAATAGGCTCAATCAAGTGTCCTTAGCGGAAGGGACATCAATTATATATAATATTCACTACATGATATATAACATTCGCCTTCAACCATAATTCTTTTTGTTATTTAATTAACAATATAATATCATCAAACGAACACCACTCCTAACAAAGATTAAGGGTTTATGAGAAGTTACTACAACATTATATTTTTTGTTCTACAATAAAGAAAAAAGCAAGAGAGAAGGCCAAATAGGTGGTCAACATAATAGTAAGAAAATTGGGTGCATCAATACTTCCATGCATCAGGTTCATCAAGGGAGTCTAGGCCTAATATCTCATAAATTAACGGCCACGTTACAATTATCTATATAATTAAGGGTCACGCTACAATTATCTATATATTTGTGGGTCAATTTGCAAATCACATATATATTTACTACTTTTATTTTGGGTTCAAGTCATTGGATAGAAGCTTGTGGTACTGTACCGTTGTTATAGTATGATTTGGGTACAAGTTATGTTGATATTGTTTCTTGTACCAATGATGAAGTTTGAAGTAGGTACAGTACCCATGTGAAACCTTTAAGTAGGTTCATTACAGAACGTTCGTCAAAAATACCTTGATACACCAAAACCGGACTGAACATAATAAATATACAAGATTCTTCTCTTCTCACACCTTTCAAAAACATAAGTAACGGCAACCCGTCCTAAATCTTTTTTATCCTAAAAAAAATATATTTTTCTCCGTTTTTGTATATGTCATTTTAGTTTTTCACGTCAATTAAAGAACACTATTATTTTATATATATGCCCTTAATTAATAACTAATCAATAACTACATGAATGTATAATTTATTCTTTTTTAAGATATATTTACCATACTTTGAATGCATTCAATAGGGGTTTAAGAGGAAATATTGACCAAATATTGCACTGGTTTCCTAAAACATCATATTGAAAAACAAAAACAAAAAGCTAAAACGTCATATGAAAAAAAGGAGGGAGTAGTAATGATCATAACATGTGCCTCTTTTGCAAATATATGTGATATTCCGAATTTACCCTTCTTTTAAAACGAAATTCCATCTAATTTGATGTTTCATGGGACAAAATGAGATAAAACATAGTATCGGATGCAAATTAAGGGTCCGAATAATATTATAGTATAATTTAAAACTTCCATGATAATGCAGGGTACGAAGTGAAAATAAGCCTTTAATTTAACTAGATGTAAATGATGTTGAGTTCAAGATAATATGAACTTGATTTAACAAATATCCCATTCTTTCAAAAGCTCATCTTTTAGACCTCCAAGTTGATCCTCAGGCAAAATCACATTCGCAATTCTACCATGTCCATCTTCCTCTAAATTATTTCCAACTCCTGGAAGTACCAAAACTACCCCTTTTACGAGATGTTACATAGAGTTCGGCTAAATATCACTAAACATAACTAAAACAAGTCCCTATTTTAGATCTATCCAAACACTTGGCACTAGAGTTTACAAAATTTGATCTAAATGAAGGGAGTTGCATAAGTAGTTCATCAAAAATAGTAATATATGTAGGTTTAAGTACTAAGATGTCTTTCCGAAAGATGTTACTTCCAAAACTGATGCCATACTTGCTGGTGCTGGAATCTCTACATGCATCTAGAGACAACCTGCAAAATTAAAAGATCAAGAACTATATAGACTAAGTATGGTGACAGGGATTGTAACAAGATTATAATGGAGAATAAGGTTTCTAAAATTGAAGTTTGGGGGTGTAGATATTGTAGTATGTATATGATAATGATGTGTGAGATGTTTAGTATTTGTATACCTGGATACAGTAACCATTGTGGATATATTACAAGTCATATAAATATATTATAGGGTAAATGGCTTCTAACATCACTTACGTTTTGAAAAAAAAGCCAGTTAGATTTCTCATGTTTCAGACCGACTAAATATGATCACTAATCTTTAAAAAGTGCCTCATTCGGGTCATTCCGTCAGTTTTTTTGAACGGTATTTCCGTCGAAACACATTTTGTCCTTTCATGATACCTCAATTTAACTCTTATTAACCCCTAATTCAAGTCCAATTAACAAAGTAACCCCATCTCTTTCTTCAATTAGAGGTGAATAAGAGTTAAATCTGTTAATTGGACTTGAATTAGGGGCGAAGAAGAGTTACATTGGGAGCTTGTGAAAGGAAAAATTGTGTTTGGACGGAAATACTCTTCAAAAAATTGACGGAGTGACCCGAGTGAGGCACTTTTTAAACATTAGTGATCATAGTTGGTCGGTTTGAAATATGAGTGATCCAATTTATCTTTTTTACAAACGTAAGTGATGTCAGAAGCCATTTACCCTATATTAATATCCATTACTTGATATAACATTCGCCATCAACCATAATTCTTTTGTTATTTAAATAAGGCTAAATTTCACAATGTCCCCTGAACGATTATCAACTGATTAAACAAGGGACTACACTTCTGAGTTGATCAATGTGCCCCCTAAACTTTTAAATCGGACAATTTGCCCCTGAACTACAATGAACTGGTCAATTTGGGGATCTTCACCATAAAATTGATAGTTTTTAGTTTATTTTAAAAGAGGTCCACCATATTTTTATATATTATAAACTAACCTCAAATATATATAATATGTTGAATTCCTATTTTACCCTTCATTAAAACCTAAAAACTATCAATTTTAGGGTGAAAATTCCTAAACTGACCAGTTCGTCATAGTTCAGGGGTTCAAATTGATCGATTTAAAAGTTTAACGGTTACGAGTTTAATCTCTTATTTGATCAGTTGACAATAGTTCAAGGGACATTGTGAAATTTTGCCTTTAAATAACAATATAATATCATCAAACAAACATAAATAAGGGCAACCTCGTCCTAAATCTTATAATAATGAGAAGTAAATACAACCTTATATTTTTTGTTACAATTAAAGAAAAAAGCAAGATAGAAGGCTTAATAGGTGGCCATATAGAGAATTTTTTTGTATGCTTAGGAGGTCTTGTGAGCATGGTGCTCACTACCATCTGAGCGTTAGATTAAGAGTTTAACTGATATTTTAATCCTATGGTTGATATTTAATTGGGTATTTTTGTCCTTACATCTTTTTTTTTTCTTTTTTTTCGATAATCAGCGATATATTAAAATCAAACAATATTTACAAAGGTGCACTACGAAAGAGGGGCTTTACACAATAAAATTGGATCGAAAAGAGCCTTCCCCTTAAACCTAGTGCACAAGGGCCTACAACATCATAACCCCGAACGAGAATAAAACATGGCCCAAACTAGCAACCCATCAGGATAAGCCCAAGGTGAAGACCACTATTTAACCTCACCCTAACCCTATTCATTCATCACTTGCAGCCATAAAGAACCCTTCACTTCCTAAAGAAGCTTTGACTTCATTCACATTTTTCAGATCTGAGAAGACATAATTGTTCACATTGGTGAAACCCTTTCATCTTCCTCATGCTTCGACACCTTCATATTCTCAATAAAGCATCGACTTCTTCAGATCCTTTCAATCTGACAGTTGTTGCTCATACTTAGGAGATGAAACCTTTTCATCTTCCTCCTGCTCCGATCCTACCCACCCCGAGCTGAGACGGAGACTCCGATGAGGAGAAATCATGGAGAGTGAGCTGAGACTTCTCTCCTTTGCCTGAGGAGATTCCCCAGCTCTCTCTACGAGCTCCTCGCGAGACATGCAGTTAGATCGGACCTCCAATCTGGTGGTACGATTTTGGTTAGTTCCACTGCCTTATCTTCTAGCTCCTTATACTGGATCGCAAATTGGACCACTTGTGGAGGCGATCTAGAGGTCTCACCAAAGAGCCGCCTATTACGCTGATGCCACAGATCCCACATGCACAAGACCCATAAGTAGAACTTCTCTACTGGTAAGTTGTCTTTCATCTGGACTACTAGATCTTGAAGGTTGCGGAAAATAATTTTGTGCTGAGGGAATTTCATTAATTCTCTGACTTCCTGACTAAAATTGCAATGGTAAAATATATGTGCCCCATCTTCTTCAGCTTGATTACATAATAGACATTCTGTGCTTAGATCCATACGTTTTTTCCTGAGATTGACCTTCGTTGGTAATTTATCATGACAAACTCTAAAAGAAAGTGTTTGACCTTGGGTGGCAACTTAAATTTCCAGATCTTGGGAAAAAAAGAAGTACTAATACTGCTGGTTCCCTCGTCCGTATGTATAGTTGCCTCCTCTCGTCTAATCATGTTATATGCGGACTTAAATGTAAAACATGTTGCCCCTTCCGCATCCCATTTATGTGTATCTTGTGCATGTACTCTATGAAGTGGCATTTGAACTATTGCATCTATGTCAATAGGGAGAAAAAGAGCCGTAAGTCTGTCCATTCGCCATGTACCAATTTCTGCATCTATAAGGTCTGCCACCTTCAGATCTGGAAAGTCCCGATTGATTGGTGTTATAACTGTGTTTGTATTTGTGTGATTGACCCACCTATCATGCCATACATTGATTTGAGACCCGTTTGCTAATTCCCATTTGCTGCCTTTCCTTACGAGGTCCCTCACGGAGTGGATGCTGCGCCAAGTGTAACTCGGCTTTCGTCCCAGTGATGCATCGTAAAAACTGGTCCGAGGGAAATACTGAGCCTTGTACACTCTGGCAAGGAGCGAGGAAGGATTCTGGAGGAGACGCCAAGCCTGTTTGCAAAGTAGGGCTCTATTGAAATCACATGTATCCCTGAACCCCAAACCCCCCTCAGATTTATCTTTACACAGTGTATCCCAGCTGAGCCAATGTATTTTTCTTTTATTATCTGGTCCTGATCCCCACCAGAAGTTAGAAAGTAAGTTATTGATAGCATTGCATGTACTCTTAGGGAGCTTAAAACAACTCATTGTATACACCGGGATCGCCTGTAAAATCGATGAAAGAAAAACCTCTTTACCTGCCGTAGATAATAACTTAGGCTTCGAGTTGTCAACCTAGGCTTTGATCCTATCCACAATATAGGTGAAAACCTCTTTTTTAGAGGTGCCAATGGTTGTTGGAAGACCTAAGTAATTACCGTGAGATGAAACCTCGGGGATGCCTAACAGCCCCGAGATTTCTCTCCTAGTCTCCCCAATCACATTTGGGCTAAATAATATCGTTGATTTTGCTGGACTAACAAGTTGCCCCGACCACTGCTCATACAAACTTAGAATCCTCTTAAAGCACCCCGCCTCCTCAATCGTAGCTTTCCCCACCAATAACGTGTCATCAGAAAAAAACAATAATAGTGGTATTTTGGTTATTAATAATAGAGTAATTAGCAATTAATTGAGATTGGAGAGAGGAAGCTAAATGCAATGATTACTTCAGCTCACCAATGTCGAAAATATGAATTCTAGTATTAATCTCATTTAAAATAAATTGAAGTATAACTTTTTTGTCTAATTTTAATTATTTCATTCAAAAACCAATGAATTTTCTCAGTCTCATGTCATCTAGTAGAAAATGTCTAGAAGTTTAAAGACGTGGTCAATGATCAAGAATATAAATAAAATTTTAGATATATTTTTAGTGACACCATTTACTAATACACGCTGGTGTTCCGTTCTTGTTCAATTCATCACTAAATAATATACATTGGTGTTGCATATTTCTTTAATAACACCACATAAAATTTATTTATATATCTTTACTAGTATTAATATCATTTTAGATATATTTCTTCAATAATAAATGATTCAAGTATTAATCTCATTTTAGATATATTTTTAGTGACACCATTTACTAATACACACTGGTGTTCCGTTCTTGTTCAATAACACCACTAAATAATATACATTGGTGTTGCATATTTCTTCAATAACACCACATAAAATTTATTTATATATCTTTACTAGTATTAATCTCATTTTAGATATATTTCTTCAATAATAAATGATTCTAGTACTAATCTCATTTTAGATATATTTTTAGTGACACCATTTACTAATACACACTGGTGTTCTGATCTTGTTTAATAACACCACTGAATAATATACATTGGTGTTGCATATTTCTTCAATAACATCACATAAAATTTATTTATATATCTTTACTAGTATTAATCTCATTTTAGATATATTTCTTCAATAATAAACAATTCTAGTATTAATCTCATTTTAGATATATTTTTAGTGACACCATTTACTAATACACACTGGTGTTCCGTTCTTGTTCAATAACACCACTGAATAATATACATTGGTGTTGCATATTTCTTCAATAACATCACATAAAATTTATTTATATATCTTTACTAGTATTAATCTCATTTTAGATATATTTCTTCAATAATAAACAATTCTAGTATTAATCTCATTTTAGATATATTTTTAGTGACACCATTTACTTATACACACTGGTGTTACGTTCTTGTTCAATAACACCACTGAATAATATACATTGGTGTTGCATATTTCTTCAATAACACCACATTAAATTTATTTATATATCTTTACTATTCATGTTTAAAATGTATTTTGGTATCTCTCATTATCTCTAAACACAAAATTAACTCTAACAGCTTAAGAAATTGTAACTTGATTACTACCAAAATTGGTGGAATAATTAAAATATGAATTGAATTTGTCTTGACTAGACTTAAAGCAATAACAAACCAAATTATATAAATCACAATAGAAATTAAAACTTTAATTCGAGTACACCAATCAAATTTGTATTGTTTATATGTGTTAAATATTCAAGTTTAAAATTGTGAGTATATATTTTGTAAAATTTTCATAATTAAGATTCCAGATTTGGGTGTTATTTTGGTTAATAAATGGTAATAAATTTGGAGTGCAATAAATTTGGTGTTACTTTTTCACATTTTATTTAAAAAAACATTTCTTAAATGACCATGAAACTCTTGTGAGCATGGTGCTCACAAGATAGTTGTAAACATATCAGTACAACTCGTCCACATAATAAATTGACAAGATTCTTCTCTTCTCACTCCTTTCAAAAACGTAACTCAGGGCAACCTTGTCCTAAATCTTTTTTTATCCGAAAAACATCAATATCAACATGATCGATTAACTGTAATTCAATAATTTATCCTCAACCTCAATTTCAATTACCAAAGTAATGTATTTACATGTACATAATGTTTTATCCATATATGAACTTATGTAGTTATATGTGCCTCTTTATTACAAATACATGTGATATTTTGAATTTATCTTTTTTTTAAACGAAATTCCATTTAATTTCGCGTTTTATGAGGCAAAATAAAACAAAAGATAATATAGGGGCAAAATGTTGCTTATGATGTTATTATGGTGCAATTTAAAACTTCCGTAATAATACATGGTACAAAGTGAAAAGAAGGCTCATATTTAACTTGATGTAAATGATGTTGAGTTCAAGATAATATGAACTTGATTTAACAAATATCCCATTCTTTCAAAAGCTCATCTTTTAGACCTCCAAGTTGATCCTCAGGCAAAATCACATTCACAATTCTACCCTTTCCATCTTCCTCTAAATTGTTTCCAACTCCTGGAAGTACCAAAACTACCCCTTCATCACCAACTCCATCAAAACTATAATATCCAAACTTAGGTTTATTTCCTTTCAATTCCAACCCATAAATATCCAACTCTTCCAAGCTAACAAATGTAAGCTTTGTTCCATACACAATAAAATCTCCCCCCCTCTGCTCCCCCACCATTTCCTCAATCAAATCCGTCTCGTCGACCGACTTCCCCGCCATGATCTTCACCAGTTCAAGAACATCAGTTTCAGCAATGCTGGAACCATTTGCTGGTTTCACAATGCTGATCATTTGACTATTACTGATGGGCACTTTTTTTCTTGAAATATTATTACTACCCTTCTTGCATAGTATCACAATATTTGGCTCTGTTTCCCCCCTAACTTTGGCCAATGATTTCCAGAACACAGCTGAAATTACTTCAAAAGGGTCGAATTCGTCACTCGAATTCGATTTCTCAATAATCCTGGACAATAAATGGTTCATTTTCTTGGAAGAGATATGAAAAGAGTGTTTCTGCATGTTGGATTTGTTGGAAACTGACCATTTATCTCCAACTGATTCAATCTTAATCATGGAAAATGGGATGGATTTATTCTTAACTGATTGGGGGTAGTTAAGGAAGTTTGATTTGGTGGATGCAAATATTGAATTTGGTGGTATTTGATTTTGACCAGCTAACATTTGAGCCCACATGATGATGAAATTTGAAGCTGAAAATGCATCTCCTATTGCATGAGACCAACTTAGCCCTACAGACATTCCTCCACATGCAAACCTTGTGAACTATAAAATGGATAAGTTGAATATGAGTAAGAAGGTGTAGTTGGACAATAAATGGTAAGGGTGATTCACAGCCGCTACTCTTAGAGTCTGTCTTCACCGTGAGTGTATTCTCGAGTTGACATAATAATCTGACGTCAACCGGGTAAATCAGTTGGATAAACCATACTAAGCAAACAACATATGTCAGACTCGACGAAGAAAATATTGATAATAAGAATCGAACTCATAATCTTGTGATCACAAGTTCACTTACTCAACTAACTTGGCAGCAATTAGGTCGCCAAACACATCATAAATGTAACAAGAACATTTTCCGAACTCCATTAAGATGGTAGGAAAATGTCAAAGGTTTTTGTTTAGACACAAGTTTGATGAGAAAATTGTATAATTGGCACCTTTTGAGATTTTTTTATTAATTTATAGCATTAATTTTTATTTTTTACATGTAGTAGCACTCGAGGGGGACAAAATGACTAAATTGCCCCGATATTTTGATACACTTTTTATTTAAAAAATCGATTTTTTTACTATTTTTTTTAAAAAAAAATTTACAAAAAAAGTTTTTAGTTAAAAGTTTGGTAGTTGTTTGGCAAAAAGTGTTAGATTGGTAGTTGTTTCACAAAAATGTTCAATTTTCGTAGGTTTTTTTTCATTTTTTCCCCGATTTTTATCTGAAACAACTACGAAAACCGAATATAAAAAAAGTGGTAATATGAAAAAAGTGTATCCAAATATTGGGGGCAATTTAGTTATTTTGCCCTCCTCTAGTGCTATTTAATGTAAAAAAAAATGAAAAGTAGTGTTATAAGTCGATAAAAAATCTCAAAATGTGTTATTCCTACAATTTTCTCGAAGTTTGATTATAATATGAATTTGAAAGCTACTACACTTGGACCGTTGCAATGTCCACGTAGAAAAGAGAAGTTTCTTTATGAGGGATCGATTAATAGGCTGGGTCATTCTTAATGTTGTCGAATTATAGTGTAGTCACAAATAATAGTTATATTGTTTCATATTAATTCATAAACTATGTACAATAAGTTATATAATTCAATTGCTTTCGAGTATGAATAAAAAACAAAATAATTATATCAATTCGATCATTTATAACAATTATATCAAGTTTGATCATTTATGATATATTAATATGACATGTGTTAGTGTGTTTGAAAAAAAGTACCTTAGATAATGTGTTTCATGGAGTATGTCATATAACAAACAATTCAAAGTTGAAATTGGATCATTGGCCTATTTAAGTTACATATTAGTCACATCATATATATAAGAGTTTCTTTTTATATATAAAAGTTAAATAATTACTTTATCATTTTTTTATCTGTATAATGAGCTATTTGTTATATATTCATCATACAAATATCCAATGTAGGCTCCAGATCCATATATATGTAAAGTCAAAATGAATAAATTAAATAAACTAAGGAATGTAAAATAAATTTATATTACAACAAGTGGTTAGAGGTCTTTATTGTTTATTAATTAAACTAGAAATATTCTACAATATATTTAATGGAACCGAACTGTTATGGTTTATTAATGGCAAGGTTTATTAATTGTCGTTGACTTTATATGAACTCAATTACAAGATAAAAATGTTTTGTACTTCCTCCAATTTTTTAATATGACGTTATGGACATTTTCACATAGACTAAGAAAAATTAAAAGTGGTTAAAAGTACATTGAAAATATAAAATATCAATAGATTGTCACTATATTATTATAACTAGTTAGTTGATAATTTCAATGAAAAAAATAAAGCAAAAAGTACATTGAAATTGTAAAAAACACATTAAAATTATAAAACTCATTAAAAAAAAACAAAATCAAAAGTCTAAAATATCATATAAACGAAGATAGTATTACTTAAATATATTGTTCTCAAAGGGTTGAATTTTAAAAGTAAGAAAATGTAATCAAATTCATCTATAAACATAATTAGTATGTTCTTACAATCTTTTTGAAAAGATTGGTTCAAAAATTATATAAAAGGTATAAACACTACTACAAAATATCACTTAGCCAACCCCATAAAAATCACTTAGACGACACATTTAAGGGTTGGGATTAGAGGGGTCGGCCAAATGGAACTCACTTGGACGACCTCACGCGGGGGGGTCGGCCAAGTGAGCCACTTGGACGACCTCACACGGGGGGGTCGGCCAAGTGCTCACTTAGCCGACCCCCCCGTGTGAGGTCGTCCAAGTGGCTCACTTGGCCGACCCCCCCGCGTGAGGTCGTCCAAGTGAGCTCACTTGGCCAACCCTCCCTTGTGAGGTCGTCCAAGTGAATTTTTTTTTTTGAATATTATTATATTTAATGTGAATTATATATATATTTTAGTTTTTTTTAATTTTTCTATATGTATATATACTTAATTATTAATTCATATAATGCTTGAGAACCATATATAAAGATTTAACAATAATTCCAAAAGTCATATACAAATTATATTTGTATCGATTACAATATTTGTTATTCTTATTATAACAATTACAAAAACTACAAATAAAAATTAAAAAACTAAAATATCCTATACTTATAATAAAATAAGTAATTTTACATTAAAAAATTTAAACACTACAAAATTACATAAAATACTAGGAAAAATTTAACATCTTCTTTTCATCCACATCAATTCTTCATGATTTTTTACCTGATAGACAATAAAATAAATATCAATTGTTATGAAAAATAGCAATAGTGATATAATATCCAAAAAAATAGCAATAGGCTTAAGCAATTGTATAAAGTTCACTAAAAAAAATCGAATTAATATATACGAAATAATAGATTAATAATGCAATATCAATGTCCTAGATCATCCTTAGGCTTTCATGGTGTGAGAAATCACAGACATAACTTAATACTGAAATTGACAGAATATTAAGAAAACGCAGAGGAGGTATAATTTGTACAAACAAAAGCTATTATTCTCTATACCGATTAAGTTAACAAGCCGAGCATCCAGCACTATCTGTGCTATAGAACATGCACAAAACAGACTAGACAATCTAACAAATTAAGTTTTAAGAAAGACTGGTGCTCTTACTGGTCTGCTAACCATTTATTCATCATAAGTAACTAGAACATCTTCAAGTCTAAACTTTGTAAGAGTGAGACCCTTGGATATCATAATTCCCTAGATAGAAAGGCAAGGTCGCGAGGAGACAATCACACATATGCTACTTAACGATCACATGTAGATGTAGGGATGTAGCCGACACATTAACATGTGAGACTCCTATCTAAGCTATATAGGAGTTGGATTCGCAAGCCTAATCGACCCAAGAGTGAACTGTAAACAGGGTGCGGAACCCCCCTCTCCTCTCTATAATGCGTAGTTCATCAAGTTACAGCCTAGGGTATATTTTCACCACAACTAATTCAACTTATAATTCCCAAATTACTATTAAGGGGAATTCATTTCCAACATTATATATGCTCAAGAGAACTCTTAAAAACCTGCAACTTCAGGAGAAACATCAAAATCTATTATGACAACAACGAATTTAAACCAAAAAAAGGCAAGCTAAGTTGGTACCTGGTAATTGTCCGGTCTCCTCTGTCCCAATAGGAATCATACCGGGCACTGAAATCAAGCTCTCCGTGTATCCTCGGATATCAATGTACCAATAATTCCCAACATCGCTGTAAAGCTGCTTAATTTCCTTCATACTTGAATCAAACAGGAACAAATTGCCATCACCATCAACTCCCAGAACATTCTTATCAACTGAGAAGCCAACCAACCCAGCAATATTCACATTAATGGGGCCAACAGTGTGTTTCTTAACCCAACAAGACCCCTCCTCATCGAACAACCAAATATCGATACACTCAAAGCAGACCACAATATCTTCACACAAAGACTAACTGAGAAAAGACTAACATGGGAAGCCAAATACAAATACAATAAGCTATTACTAAGAATTCTAATTCAGACAGGCAACAACTTTAGATTTTGTTTCATCAGCAACTTTCACTCTTCGCTAACAAAAATCTCCAGTAATCGAACCGAGGAAGGATAATCAAGGTCATCTACTTTCTGTCGTCAAAACGACCCTACCAGACTATACATAATAACTACTCTGTCCATCATCTTCTTCATAATCTGAAGCCGATTCATCGTCACTTCTAGGTTCCATCAATAGCGAATTCACGGAAGCAATTGATGTTTCCTTCACATTATGTGACAATAGCGAATTCACGTTTGGTTTTACCTGCTCATCAAGTCCAAACCCAAGAATGTGAGGCCATTTCTCAATCAATCTGGCCATGGCTAGCCTAGGTATGCCTAGGCTTTCCAGATATTCAACAAAAGGTTTGATCACCCTGCCAACTCGCATTCCTAATATCTCTGGGTACCTAGTTAATACGCCACCAAGCTCTCTTCTTGACACTCCAATCCCAACTAAATAAGCTACTGATGTACTGATTGTCCCCTCAAGCTTAAAGCCTAACACTTCTGGATATCTCACCAGAACACGAGGAATATCTATTGGTTTAATGTCCATGCCCTGAAGATACTTAACAACTGGTGCAAGGTCCACCACGACACTCGAATGGAGCACCTGTGGATAACGGCGCAAGAAACTGGTTATCTGTGTTTTTTTAACACCCAGCTTGCCAAGATAATCAAGCACTGGGATCATATTTTTCTTCACGCTACAGCCAAGAACAAGAGGGTAATTATTAATATCTTCAACCATAAGTCCTAACTTATGAAGGAAGTCTACACGTTCTCGCATGACATCCACGGTCACAGGAATTTCTAGTCCATCAAGCTCATCAGGTTCAATTCCAATTCCTCGTAGAAATTCATAGATCTGAGCACGGTTGGCTATCCTGTCATTCTTCATTTGTAATAAACTTGGATGAGTGTACAAAGGAGAGTTGCTTTGAAATACATCACGTAAGTTTACCATACAAGAATAAAAAGCGAAAATGGCTAAGAAGATAGTGACTCAGGTTGCCCGCCTTCAATCAAGTATAGTAAGAGAATGCTTTGAAATCTACAAGTTATTAAGCTACAAGATTCACTTAATGATAACATTGCAAGCGATTCATATTTTAAACTGCACTTCAACTAAGTACAGAAACACTTCAAAGAGAACATGTATAAAGATTTCCAACGGACTGCTCTAAAAGTATCAAAGACAACTATGAAATATGATGCTACTAAGTGATCTTTACATAGTATAACTGTACATTTAACGATGCATTAGCTTACTCAAGACAATAACAACCAAGGACTATCATTTACGGGGTCTTAATGTAAATGGAAGAGGCACGCGAAGAGAACCAAAAAATAATTGGCAATCAATCAAAAGGACGATACTAACTTGACGTCATATTATCTAAACTAGCATTCAACTCAAAGCATATGACTATTTCTCTTTTGCAACTATTGATATAAAACAGGTACATCATTCACAAAAAATGGCGAAAATGAACGCAAAACACGTCTATTGGCCCTCGTTGTTCACCTGCTGCTGGAGAGGAGGCGCTGGCCGCCGTGGCCGGTGGAACGGTGGAGGTGCAGGATGGAGGCGCCAAAGAGGATGAGATTGAAAAATGGATTATCAGATTAGGATTATATTTTCACACAATATCTTCACACAAAGACTAATTAATTCAAACTTAAATTACAATAATAAACCAAAAATTAAAAAAAATACTTACTTGAATAATGGAGAAGGAGGGGGAGCTTGGGAAGAAGATGAATCGAGTCCTTGAACAATGGAGGAGGAGGAGGAGGAGGAGGGGGAGCTTGGGAGCTTGTTTAATTTGATTTGGGGGTGGGGTTTTGGAGCTGCGCTGCTCACTGGTTCGAAGAAATGAAGATGGGTTTTGGGGGGCGGGGGGGGGGCCCGAAATAAACAAATTTTTTTTTTTTTTTTTAATTTTTAATCACTTGGACGACCCCCCGCGAGGGGTCGTCCAAGTGCTACCATTTGTTTTTTTTTTATTATTATTTAATCAACTTGGACGACCCTCCCGCGAGGGGTCGTCCAAGTGCTACAATTTTTTTTTTTTTTTTTAAATTTCAAAGTAACTTAGACGACACCACATGGGGTCGTCTAAGTTCTCACTTGGCCGACCCCCCGTTTGAGGTCGTCCAAGTGCTACTTAGACGACCCCTTTTCTCAAGGGTTGTCTAAGTGGGTGTCGTCTAAGTGACATTTTGTAGTAGTGAAATAAGATTATAAAATGGTCAGTAACATTTTCTTTTCTGAAAAATGATCCATATATATCTAAAATATACTAACATAACAAGTATAAAATAATATATTTTATATTTTCAATTATTAATAAACTGAAAGAACTTTGCATTGTTGAGATCACCTATTCACAATGTGCTTCAAAAAACTAATAACTTTTTTTTGATACCAAGCGATGAATTTTTATTAAAGAAATTAAAAATAATTACAAACAAAAGGAAGAACTTGATCTTCCATTCAAAACTATAAAGCGGACCATTAATCATTTTTTTTAATGAATGGACCAATGGAATATAAAGGGGACTTGTCATATTTGAAAAGGGAAAATGCAACATAGATAAAGGAGTAACAATTAACCCCAGAGTCGTTTTTGAAACTTCGAAAAAACGATTATTGTATCAATGTAAACTTTAAAACAAACTCGCTAACTCTCGATTTTATCAAACTTTAAGAGACTAAATCTCGACTATTATCAAACTTGAGTGATCGAATGATGAGCATAATAAACATACCTGCACGTATACAAGAGGACTAAACCCCAAATCAGGACCAAGAAGTTGATCATAAGCAAGCTGATCATAATAAACAGCAGCATCATTCAAACACAACTCCAGAAACTGTTCAACAGTTTTTAAACATTTCGCTTCCACAATTCGAACCCCGCTATCATTGCACTTAATAAAAGGCCTTCCGTCGTCGTCTTCATCCCTCCTTATCCTCCCAGAAAGAGGGTAATACATTTCAAGCAATTTAAACATGGGAAGCTTAAGTTGAGAAATAGTTAGCCCTTTTATCAAATCTGATTCTTGAAAAAAATATACACCCTTTATGTAATGCAGCTTCATGGCCAAATCCATGTTTGTAAAATCATGGGTTTTGTCTTCTCCAGTTATGCTTGCTGGCACAACTGAAGATAATGCAATATCGTATATGAGATTGTGGATATCTTTGGATTCTGCCATTTTAATAATATTTGATGAAACAAAGTGTGTGATTAGTGGTTTAAATAGGAAGATCTATGTAAACAGAGTTGTTATATACATGGGTCGGGCATAACTCAATTGATAAAAAATTTGGACGTGAAGGTGCTTATAGTCTAATCTTTTTGTATAGCGTGAGACCGAGTCTTACAAGCAAGAGGCAGAATATTATGTTGGAGTGATAAACAAATAAATCAAATGGCTGACTGTTAAGACACATTTCATAATTTATTTCCACGTGACGATCAAAATCGGGTATGACCGAACTCTGAGGGTATCATCATAGAGTTGCTATATATACATTTAATGTTGGCATGAGGTTGAATGATATACAGACATATTGGTGTGAGTTGGGCAGTTATAATAAGTACTCGGATTTATGAATGTGCCACAAGTAGGTTGCCATAATAAATAGTGTATACTCTAGGTCCCATTCCTTTACCATTTATCGTAAAAAGTCGATTTTTTTTTTTATATATAATTAGTGATGAGGTGTTTTTGAATCACGACTTTATGATCACTTTGAAAACAAAAACTCTTTTGGAATAATCTATTATTCGACTTGAATCCTAGTATAAGACTTTTATTTTTATTTTGAGTTATTCTTTTGATATCTACTTTGAGATGATAGCTAGTACAAGCACCAAATAGCCATATTTGGACCATTTTATCATGAGAGATAAACACTATACGCCATCCTAACCACCGAAGAGAATAAGGACAAACTCTTAATACTATGTTTCAATCAACTTTGTGTTTTACTATAGAGAAAATTGCCAAAATGGTCCCAGTAAATATGTGCAAGTTGCACTTTAGTCCCCGATTATATTGGGGCTGCGGAAATGGTCCCTGATATTGGTAAAAGAGTAGCGTTTTGGTCCATAACCGTTACTTTTAAACGGAAAAGAGTTAGGTTGGGGCAGAAATGTAAGATCAGCACAGTTAAGCCCTAAAAATGCGATTATAACTAATTAATTATGGGGCAAAAATAGAAAGTTAACAAGTAATTTATGTCTACTCCCATCCCAATTCCCTCCAAAATTGTTCCCTCCAATTATTATAAATTAGTTGTTAACTTTCTATTTTTGCCCCATTATTAGTTATAATCGCATTTTTAGGGCTTAACTGTGTTGATCTTACATTTTTGCCCCAAACTAACTCTTTTCCGTTTAAAAGTAACGGTTAGGGACCAAAATGCTACTTTTTTACCAATATCAGGGACCATTTCCGCAGCCCCAATATAATCGGGAATCAAAATGCAACTTGCACATATTTACTGGGACCATTTTGGCAATTTTCTCTTTTACTATAAGTATTTTTCCTAACTTCAAGCAAATTCTTAATACTAAAACATAAAAATGAAGTTTCTTCAAATTATATATGTTATATGGCTAAATTTGGAAGTAGTTTATGTTTTGATTAAATTTGTTATAGTTGGGACATTAGAAAAATTCTTCTATCACTAAAATTCACGCTGCAACTTTATTTATCAATTTTTGGTGTCCAATTATTTTGGACTATAGTTATACGTGATACTTTGTCCTTTTGAGGAGATCGGTCATATATACATGTTCCATTACTCATATATATTGTCATTCTTTGGTTGTGATTTAAATATGATCGATAATACTTCGGTAGATTCTTTTTGTTTCCTATTGTTTGGAAATTGATCGATCATAATATCGAGTGGAAAAAACAAAAAAATGCAATGTTTTGGAATGAGTATATGAGTTATTGTAAGATTGAATTCCAAGAAGGGAACAATAAGACCTTCAAATAACACTTTGAAATGTCAAGAATGGAATATGAGAATGTAGGAATAGTCTTCAAGAGGATCAAATCAATTGTTTTTTACCTTGTGAAAAAGAAATGAATGGATAAAATAAAATAGTACTCCCTTCATCCCAAATTGTTTGTCCACTTTTTATTTTTGAATATTCTGAGAAATTAATCATACGAAGGACAAAATTTATTTTTGTAAATAAGAGATTAAGTTTGTTCAACGAACTGTCAACTAGTAACCACTTGATAAAGTGATTGGAAAAATTAGTATGATATTACGAAATGATCTCTTAAGTGAAAGTGGTAATAGACGGTTTAATGAATAACCTTTAAGAATGTTGAGACATGTGAAAATGAAGTAGTTCATGTTATTAAAACATGGAACTAGATTTTGATGTGTAAAACAAGATATACAAATGTTATAATTATTTGTTGATGAATAACTTATGAGAAAATGGTTCTTATTGTGAAATTAACATGAAGCTATTAAGAGAGAAACTATGTCTTTAACGATGAGTGAATCTTACTACGAAAGAATTTTGGATACATTCACTACTGTCAATATTTTGAAAGTAAACATGTATGAGCAAATTATTCATAATGATAACTTAAAATAATTGAAAGAGGTTTATTTCTGATAATAAATATTTTCTATCATATGGTGATAGGTTTAGAAGCTCACATATATATAACTAGTTGAAAGTGTCTGTCGATTGATAGGCTGGTAAAAATTTCGTATTAAATCTAATTACTTAATGAGCTCAAGTCTCTTTGCCGATTGTCCGAACGAAAATTCTGTATCATCTAGGCACAATCACATAGCATGGTTGCCCTATTTCCTGTGAGCAAATACAAACACTCTTTGACTTCAACCACAAACCATTTGTACTATGATAAGTAAAGGAACATTTAGAAAAATTGACATGGGAATAACCAATGGCAATAACTAATTCATAACAAAACATGTTAAGAAAAATATGCACCTACAATTTCTATTAAAAATGACGATAGCTTTGTTCAATATTTAATAAATTTTATTCTGCAAGTAAATATTCATTAGACAACTGTCTAATATCTTAATTGACATTTATACATATTATGGACCACGGCCAATCAATCACCATATTTTACATAAAGAGATAGAAGTATAAGCACATGTTTCGTTGTAGACAAGAAAGAATGGTAATCCTACCTTTAGGAGTACTCACATGAACACATCCATACTAAGAATAGATGGAGTATTTTAAACCACCAAATGCAACATCCCAACTCTCCATCATAATCATTTTTTACTCCATACACAACATATAAGGACCGGTGAGGTAACACTATACATACACCAGAACAATGTTTGATTTAGGGATAAAGTACTATTTTGTTCCGAAATTTATTATCTCACGACTACACTTCCAAATAGGGGCAAAATAGTCATTCATTAAAAACCAGGAACCGGTGGGAAGGGAGGCAATGGGAGGGTCATGGTGCACACATCCAAATACTGTTTTCTAATAAACGAAATGACTATTTTCCCCTTAATGAGACTTTCTAAAATACTACACTTACAAATAAGGGGCAAAATAGTCATTTAACTCCTCAAAAAAACATTATTTTACAATGTATTGGTGTGTGTATAAGATCAGGATGTTGAGGCTTCAAGGAGAAAATTTTAGACAAGAAAGTAGGTTAGTAAATTTATGATCTAAAGGTGCGTTCGGATTGGGGTGAATAAGGGAGAATTGAGGGGAATTTAATTATTTTTTGTGTTTGGGAACTAAAATTGATTTCTAGGTAGGAGAATTAGTTACCACTAATCCACCCCATTACCACTGATTCCCCTCAAATTTTCTACCCTCCAAATCGGAGGAAAATCATATGTTTAATTATATTTTTTCTCATTCTCCCTGATTCTCCTAGTTTATAATTATTATACCCAAACAACAATAAAATATATTTTACCACAAAAGTTAAAATGTATCAATCTTCTAGGGACGGAGAGAGTATAAAAGTACTAATACTCATAATTTATTTTACTCCTATTAAATTTTGGCTTTAAAAAAGCTTGAACTTCAAGAACTAAGTTTGATTACACAACTCGAATTCCAACAACTAGGTCTTGATTTATAATAACTTTCAGAGATATGTATATAATTATCTCCCGTTAGCTACTACAAAACATAAATTAAACCACTTAGACCAAATTATTAACCAGCAATTAGTAAACAAAATTATGAACTAACAAGTCGGTCCAACTCCTTCTGGGCCTTCTCATAACCGGGCTGGACCTGGATCGCATCCTCAAAAGCCTTTTTAGCCTTATTCACAAGGCCCATCTTCTCATAACACAGGCCCAACAACAAAAACGCCTTCCCACTCCCCCTCAACTCAACCGATTTCAACAAATCCTCAACCACCAACTCCACCCCCCTTCCCCACCCCCACCCCCCACCTCCATCCTCATCTCCGCCCTCTTCAACAACGTATTCGACCTCTCCTCCTTCTCCAGCGGCCTCTCCAACGCCGCATCCAGCCCCTCGATCGCCAACTCCTTCAGCCCCTGCACCTCCAGCGCCACCGCCTTCAGCAAGTAAGCAGCCGCGTCGGACGGGTCAAGCGAGATCGCTTGATCGGCTTCGGATTCAGCCGATTTGGCTAAGGCGACGTCGTTTTGGGAGTGGGCGCGGGAGAGGAGCTGGGCGCCTTTGACGAAGTGGCGCTTGGATTGGGAGGCGGGGAGGGGGCGGCGGGGGAGGAGCTTGGCGAGGAGTTGTTTGGGGTTGAAGAGAATGTAGGCGAAGACGAGAATCGTTGAGATTATTATGAAAGCTTGGAGGAGTATATCTCTCCACATTTCGGACAACATTTTGAGAGATTTTTTTAGCAAAATGATTATTCCGATCTACATGCTAGTAGAAGTAGGTGGGTTGATTAGTAGTAGTTCGTTGACTTCAGATACTTTGAGATTGTCACTGTTTCTTCTTCTTGCTCTCAAACTACCGACTTTTTTTCATATAAAATAATCAACTCTTGGTGTTTTTTAAAAATGGAACCTAAAGTGTATTTTTTTTAATAGGCACTTCGATCTTAAAAATGGTACATGAACTTTTATTTATCACATTTATAATTCCAAGTCCTTACTTTCCAAGGCCTGATTTTTTTCCGAAAATACCCTTACCGAACCAGTGAATTCAATGTTGGAAGGAATACTCAACCTCAGATTCATTAGTTCGGTTCTAAACAACAATTCAATCTTTCATTATTATATAGCCGAACCAGTGAATCTAAGGTTGGATATTCATTTCAACCTTGAATTCACTGGTTCGGTAAAAATTTTTGTGGAAAAATTTGGGGCCTTGGAAAGTAAGGCCTTGGAATTATATATGCAATTGAATAACGGGACACATTTACATCAATTCAACATGAGTATTCCGCATTTCTCCTTAATAGTAGGAGAAATTCTTAATATAATTATTTTATTTTATGTATATTTTTGGACAATTACAAATCACTAATATCACTTTTCAAAAGATTTTGTAAAGATCTTATGTTATTTTGCACATTAAATTTAGAAGAGAAAAAGAAAAATGTAATATAATGTTTATTAATTAATCATAAATTATATATTCTAAATACGATAAATAAATTGTGGACATCTACTCCTACCCTATATAACTTATATATTCTATATACAACACTCATACCAGATTCCTCGTAATTTTTTCCTAAAATCAACTCCTTATATCACTTTATCAAATTTATGAGCTACTTTTAGAATTTACACAAAATCAGATTCCCTATTATACTCCTCAAAATAGCTTTTTTTTATATATTTTATCTCCAAACTAAAGACAAACTCAAATTATTTAATACGAATATACAAATAATAAAATTTGAAATAAATTAATTATCAGTATTTTATTTGAAAAGAAGAAGATGAAAATATTAAAAATTTAAGCCATCGAATTAATATTTTACCTTTGTCTTTGAGTTTCAATTGTGGTTTCACAATTACGTTAAATTATATAAATATAATTGAATTTAGCCTATGCATTTTGTTAAGTTCTTCTAATTATTTAATACTTAAAAACAATGGCATGAATCAAACAATTTGTTCAAAATTGCATAATATCATCAATGCTTGGAAGATGCCCATCAATCCATAAAAGTGGTGTATTCTATAAATGATTTCCTCATATGTATTAAAAATTCGATAAAAGAAATGCGAACATATTATTTGTTGCAAAATATTCAGTCATATTTACGTCAATAAGAAATCTACGGTAGAAAGGTTAGAGAAGAGTGTGGAGAAGATAGGAGAAAAGAGTTGTGAATCTAGTGGCAATCCCAATTTCTTTACATGGACCCCACATAATTTAGGAAATCTGAAAATGGATTTTGTTTTAATTGATTTTATAACACTCCCACCCTATATAAGTGGAAAGGAAGATTCTAGGGAAGCTCGTACTTATTAGAGGAAAATTTACTAGTAATAGAGCATTCACACTAGTGTCCCTATAATTATATTTAAAACATTCTATATTTATTACCTTTATCAATTTTGAGGGGTCATTTTAGTTTAGATACTTTTTCAAATTCCTTACTTTACACCCTATTCAATCAAAATAAAAACATTAAATATAATATGTCATCATTAATATAGAAGAGAGAACATGAGAATACAAAAAATAAAGAATAATAGCATGACACATAAGAGAGAGAAGATAAAAAGGAAATTTTGGGGTTTGGGTGGGAAATCCTATTTATTGGCACAACAATAGAGATCTCTAAATATTTTGTGTGGGCCATCTCCTAATAGGGAAACTAAAAATGTGTTATTTTAACATGTTTTAATCCAAAATAAATATATGGTATTGTACCATTGTTATAGTAAAATTTGGGTACAAGTACCCATGATGAAGTTTCAAGTGGGTACAGTACCCACGTAAAACCTTTAAATGGGTACCTGATGCACCTGATGCACCGAATTATTGATGCACCGAAACCGGACTTCATCCCTCCCTATTATTGACTTAATAAGACTTTTTGAGAATCTAGTGTGGATGCTCTTAGAGCATTAGTAGTAGGTGCCTTATATCACTCCTTACCAGTTTTATAGGGTGGGAGTAGCACAAATTCAGTCTAAAAACTCTTTTTCAGAGTTCCTAAATTAAGTGGGGCCCATAATAAAATTTGCACTCCTCTATCTTGAAGTGAATAGATGAGGACTCCCAAGCTTCCCTATTCTTCTCTTCTATCTTCTCTACCTCCATTTTCTTTAATTTCCTACTGTATTTCACTTCCATTTTTCATCTTTCACTAAATATACCAATTGCCCTTTTTTTCAATCTTTCATTAATTTAAATGTTAGACCTCTTGCCCGTCTACATGTTTGGCCAATTCAATATCAAAATTTTATTATTTTTTTATTCTTTTTTTTTCAAATAAAATACTAATTTTATTTTTTCAAATTTTATTATTCCATTTTTATATTGAAATAATTTGAGTTGTTCTTCAACATTTAAATAATTTGAGTTTGTATTTAAATTGGAGCTAAAATTTAAAAAATGTTGATTTGAGGAATATAAATAGGGAATCTGATTTTGTGTAAAATGTAAAAGTAGCTCCCAAATTTGATAAAGTGATATAAGGAGTTGATTATAAGGAAGAATGATAGGGAATCTGGTGTGAATGCTCTTAGTAACTTTCTTAGTACAAACGTAAAATTTACCAAGCATGTAGAAATTTTGCAACAATAAAAAGAGCTCAAATTACTACTATAGAGGAAAACATGATTTTGAATAATTTCCCTAAACCTTCTTTCAAAAGAATAAAAAGAATTACATTTCTTAATGAGATGCCAAATTTATTGCTGGACTTCACTAAAGTAGGGAGGGAGTTAACAAAATTAAACATTTTCATAATCCCTATCCTAAGCTAGCCCACATCAAAACTTTATGGATCCTTATAATAAATACTAGGGTAAATGGCACCGGACATCATTAACGTTTGATTTATTTACCACATTTACCATTAACGTTCACTTTCGTGCCAAATACATCACTCGTGTTCCAATACTACTCAACCAGTATACTTTTCGCCAATTTTGCTGAAATTGCATTTTTAAGCATAAAAGTTAGAAGGGCAATTTAGTCACAACACTTAAAATTATTAGTAACTACTTCTAGATATTACATTTCTCCCCCAAATTGGCCATCAATTGAAGCTTTCGAGAAACGGCACTTGTTCAATTTTTGAAAAGCCCCAAAATTTAAAAAGTACAATGTTGAAAAGATGCAAATTTAAAAATGAAATAGGTATTATTTTAAGTGTCGTGATTAAATTGCGCTTCTAACTTTTGTGCTTAAAATTGCAATTTCAGCAAAATTGGCAAAAAGTAGACGAGTTGAGTAGTATCGGAACATGAGTGATGTCTTTGGCACGAAAGTGAACGCCAATGGTAAATGTGGTAAATCAAACGTTAGTGATGTCTGGTGCCATTCGTCCAGCTAAAAATTTATTTAAAACTTAAAAATATAAATTTATTTTAACTTTTATTATTTTTAATTGCTTTTTCCAAAAAAACTAATTATTAATTTATTTCAAATTTTATAATTCTCATCTTCATATTAAAATAATTTGAGTTTGTCTTCAACATTTAAATAATTTAAGTTTAGCTTAAACTTTGAGCTGAAAAGATAATATAGTTGATTCGAGGAGTGTAAATAGGAAATCTGGTTTTGTGAAAAAGTTAAAAGTACTACCTAAATTTGATAAAGTTATATAAAGAGTTGATTTTAGGGAAAAATTATGAGTAATTTGGTGTGACTGCTAACAGGTTATTTTGAAGTCCCATCATCCCTTAAATTGTTAAATTTATATAATAACTATCTACCAATATTATTAAATATATTTATCTTTATTTTTTGAAAATAAATTTGAAAACATCTTATATTATTTTACTGAATATTTAAGCTTAGTTAAAATGAGTTAAATAACATCACGTAAAATTGATATATTTATTTGGTAGTTTTTATAATGTATATGTATTTTGTAATTTATAATTAATGTGTTATCATAATGAGATTCATGTAAAAATTAATCAAAAAATAGATTATTACAAACAATATTAACGATTTCGCACAAGTTAAACTGTGTTTAAACATCATGACTCCTTTCGACTTTTGGAGGGGCCTAAGCCACGATGATATTAACTCCCATTGGTTGATAAGTAGTTTATATCCGAGTATACGTACCTTTCTTTTTTCACACTTCTCTCACTCTTACTATCTCAACAAATTCATTGCTTTCCATTTCACAACATTTGCTAAAAACTTTTAATCGCTACGAAATTTTTGAAAAATCCCCAAAAAAATGGCATTTCCCCAAACCCAAACTCTTCTTTTTCACATTATTAAAGTGGACAAAAGCTAAATTTCACTTGTATTTTCACGTAACTGGACAACTAATTTGAAACAGAGAGGTTTTTATTGCGTGGTAAGTGTTCAGATTTTGTCAATTAGTGATGATATTAATGTTTAATCACTTAGTTTAATCAACATATTACTCATTTCTTTTGCATTTACCCCTTTTATGTGATGTTATTCTTTTTTTCAGTTTTGTTTTTGCAGAAAAAAATCAGTTTTTGTTGTTGGGTTTGGTCAATTATTGAAATGGGTATTTCTTTACCAAATGTTTGAAAGAGGACATATGCACGATAATTGAATGTGGGTGTTCATCATTTTGTGTGAGTGAATTATGAAATTGATTTGTGGGGTTTACCTTTATCTTTTTCGAAATATTTTTACGTATGTTGTGAAATATTCGATGAAAAATATATCAAGTGCGGAATTTGAGACATTGTTATTGTCTAGTATTTAATTTAATTAGCTTGATTAGTGATGGTGGTTTAATGGGTTCGAGGTGTGAAGTTTGACTAATTGTTGACTAAATGAACTACTTGCTGTGTTTGGGGTTTATTGATGTATGTTGCTTTCTTTTAGCAGGCTAAATTAACTGGCTTTGTTTTTAGCGAGTGTAGCTTGTTTTTATGCTTTCATTATATCATGCCCTCGTTCAGTCGTTCTTAGTAGCATACATTATCATCATTGGGGTGAATGGTTTCGTGTGCTTTTGTCGTGCTTGTGATAGTTAGCTCAGTGTCTCAGCCTCTAAGGATAATGCCACTAAATAGGCTCCGGCATAAGTTGGGTAAGGGGGTTTGGAATGTATGCAGTCTACTCCTACCCCTGTGATAACAAGGAGGTTTCTCCGAGTTTACAGAAGATGAATTGCAAAGACTCTTTACTACTTCTGAATATATAAGAAGTGTAGGTAGTGTAATGCGTCCTTTTGATTTATTCCATTGTATGTTGTGGAGTCAGAGAATATAAAATCATTGACTCCATAGGACATGCAAATTTATGCTTGGGTAACATATGTAATTAGAGGAGATCGGACCTGTGCATTGGTACATTGAGATATAGTATCTGTCAAATGTGATGTTAATTTTATATGAGTTCCTTTTTTCATTTCAGTAAGATAGTCAGGAATTATGAATTATTTCTTTAGACATCTCCATTTAGGATAACCACCTCTCAGTTCTTGTCATGTATCATTTGTGCCTCAGTGGAGCACATATACTGTACCTGTGGGTGAAATGGTGCAGTTGTTCATGCAGTTGTTAGAACTTAGAGCTCCCTTCTAGGACTAGTGTTTTTTCTTCCTTTACTCATGTAGTTAATGGCTTAATGTGTCTCGTTCTTGATCTTAATTTGAGGTTTATAGGAGTTCTACGGCAATGGAATGAGAAACTATGATAATCAAGTGTATATGAAATACAATCGCTTTTAAAATGGGTGTCATTGTTTGAATTGCTACAACTTTATATGCAATCTCGTTCTCCTAGATTGATATCTGTCCGTGCATCTTTACTGTAACACATATATTAGTCGTCATCTTATGTATATGAAAAATATACATATATTAGTTGTTCACTTATTGTTATATGTGCAAACATGGTGTATATGTTTAGACTGAAACTCTGGTTTCCTTTTGTCACATATGAAACTGCAATACATTATAGAATGATGGATAAATGGAGCACTCTAAGACAATTAGATGGAAATATATAATTCAGTGTTACCTCTAAAGTTTAAAATTCACTATAATGTCGAAAAGTTTGCATTGGTCTTTGCAACTTCTCCAAACTTCATTTTCGCATGCAGTTAAGATATGCGAATTTCTTATTTTGGAAGCATTTGAGACTTAATATTCAATTAAAAGAGGAACCCCGTCAACTCGAATTTACATTCTGTTTTTCATCTACATTCTATATTCTCAATTGTCAAGTTCTGCATGTTCTCCAATATGAAAAATTAATCTTGTTGTAACCAATCATACTAATGTGTTAGTTCATTATCATGCAGCTATAGCTCAGTGGCAAATGCATTATTATTAAACGCCAGATCATTGAACTCAGTGGAAGTAGTATCGGATTGAATCAAGTTGCCAATGGTTAAATCTGATGATGAATATTCTGTTATTGGTGATAAGGGGGACATTGGGTTTGTCGATTTTGATACTTGTAAATCTCATTGTAGCTACAGACCCCATGAGGAGAGTCCGAATGTTGTTATCTCTGTCCCATTTCCAATTATAAATGGCAAGCCACATTCTGGTTCTGTGGGAGACACCATTGTCGATTCAATCACTATAGAGAACATTACTAATGATTCCTTGGAACTATGGTCAGTTAGTATTTATGATTCTAAACCTGATGAGTCATTCACCCTATCATTACTGAAGCCTCCAACTGCCGATTCAGAAGAGGAATATGCAAACCAATTTTTGGAGTCATTTTCCTTGGAAGACCGAGTGTTACGAGCAGGGCAGGTATTAACAATTTGGTTGTCTTGCAAACCCAAAGAGATTGGATTGCACACATCAGCTGTTCATTTTACTGTAGGAGATGAAACATTAGAACGTGTGGTTTTTGTCATGGCAGATGACAATGTATCCCAATCACTTGGCCCCCACAAACCATATTATAGAGCTAGAAAGAAAATGCAACCAGTTGTTCCTTCATCTAATGAAAAGCTTATTAGGAGTACGCGTCCTTCAAAAGGGATAAAGGTAGTTTCCAGGCATATCGTTCCTCAATATAAAATTCCCGACCATATTCGGACCTTGATAGAGAACAAACAGATACCTGATGTGCTAATGGATGAGCTAACTTCAAGAAACTATGCTGATTTTTACAAATCATTAATGTACATGGAAGAGATGAAGTGGGAGGTGAGTTTCAGATTCTTCTTTTTGCAGGGGTAAACCCTCACCCTTTCAAAAAACACATGCATGAGGTTTAAAGTTCCAGATTCAAATTCTTCACTGCATTTCTTTTTTGTTAATCCATGATAACATAATTTGTTTCAGAAAGACATGAGGGACTACGATATGGAATCTGTGGTCTTGAGAAGCAAGCGCCAGTTTCTGACACTTGAGATACCAGGACTAGCTGAAAGAAGACCCTCCATAGTCTGCGGCGACTATGTCATTGCTAGGCTTGCTTCTAATAGAGGAAATGCATCTAAATATCAGGTTCTTTCATCCTTCGCTTTAATGGACATTATATCTTTGTTTTCACCCTTATCCTGACGATCTATTGTCTTTGTCGATGTGATTTCTAACTTTCACTACTGTCGAGTTGGCATTGCTCATTTAATCCACTTCAAACAGATTAAAGGTTTACTTTTAAATAAATTAAAGAATACTTTCTGCTTTAAGAGGTAGAACAAGCTATAGGGTACTGGTCCTGGACATTTTTGTGTTGCTCCTTCTTCCATCCCTCTTATACTTCTGCGGTGTTCTATTACGTGGAACATAAAAAATGCTCCTCTACTACTTCTTTGGCAATTATATGTAATGAAAACTAAACAGAACATAACTTTAGGCTACTAATGTAATGACAGTTTGCATAGGTTATATAATGTTGTTAGGAGTGAATATTTTGTCAAAATGGTGATTAAGAAATTCCTGATATTATTTGTAGTTAAAATTGTTGTAGTACACTATCTTAACCTATCAACTCTTTGAATATAATGTATCAGTGCCAACATTTTCCTGTCTAGAATTTGTCAAGCAAGTACTGGATATTAACAGTTCATTGAAGTGAAAGAAGAGTAATTCGTAGGAGATCTGTTTATGATAATATAAGTGATGTTTTTTGTCTAATGTTTTATCTCAGTCTATATGCTATTGAATGTAATACAGGGTTATATCTATCGAGTGGAGGCTGAAGAGGTCTTCTTAAAATTTGATCAGAAGTTTCATATGAGCCATAACACCAGTAATGTGTACGACATTCAGTTCACATGTAACCGAGTGGTGGTGAGGAGGGTTTATGAAGCCATCGAAGCTGCAGGGAGACTGGGAACTGAACTCATCTTTCCATCTATGTCCTTTCCGACGAGGTGTCTGCGGCCCAGTCAACTTGTGCCTATATCTTCTATGCTGAATGAGGAACAGATGAGTGCAGTTGAAATGATCCTTGCATGCAAAGGAGGATCTCCATATATGATCTATGGACCTCCAGGTACTGGCAAGACGATGACTCTGGTGGAAGCCATCCTCCAGATATACAGTAGAGACAGAAAGAGTAGGATTCTAGTTTGTGCACCTTCAAACTATGCAGCAGACCATCTGCTATCAAAGTTACTTGTGGAGAAGGCAGTTGAGATTAAAAAGCATGAAATCTTTCGTCTCAATGCGCCCTCGCGTCTTTTTGAGGATGTCAATCCAGATTACCTGGAATATTGTTTTGTTGAGGATGCCACATTCAGATGTCCCTCACTTTATGATCTTTTGGACATGAAAATTATAATATCAACATATTCAAGTGCTTTTCTACTCTATGCAGAAGGCATCCGACGGGGGCACTTCTCCCATATATTTTGGATGAGGCTGGCCAAGCTTCAGAACCTGAGACAATGGTTCCTCTGGCCCACCTATATAAAAAAAATACGGTGGTGGTTGTTGCTGGAGATCCAATGCAGCTAGGTCCAGTTGTTTACTCACAAGATGCTGAAAACTTAGGTCTTGGGACATCGTATTTGGAAAGATTGTTCAAGTGCAGTCCGTATTCAGACGGAAATGAAAATTACATCACGAAACTAGTTCGTAACTACAGATCTCATCCTGCGATATTACACCTACCTTCATTATTATTTTATGAAGGGGAACTTATCCCATGCAGGGAAGATGATGCCCTGTCTGTCGTCAGTTTTAGAGAGATGCTTCCGAACAAAGAGTTCCCTTTGCTTTTTATTGGTATTCAGGGATGCGATGAAAGAGAGGGAAACAACCCCTCATGGTTTAACAGGATTGAAGCAAGCAAAGTCGTTGAGACTATAAAGTATTTGAAGGACAAAGGTCTCAGCAAAGATGATATTGGTGTGATCACTCCCTACAAGCAACAAGTGCAAAAGATTCGGAAAGCACTTGAAAGTTTCGACAGTCCCGATATAAGAGTCGGAAGTGTTGAACAATTTCAAGGTCAAGAGAAAGAAGTTATCATAATTTCTACTGTGCGTTCAACGGTGAAGCACAACGACTTTGACAAAGTGCACTATTTGGGCTTCCTGAGCAATCCCAGACGATTCAATGTGGCTGCCACCAGAGCTAGAAGCTTGCTTGTTGTCATAGGGAATCCACACATCATTTGCAAGGTAAATTAGATACCCTCTCTTACTCAGCAGGAGGAAACTATTATTGTTTCCAATAATTAAATGGCCCCAGTGGATAGTAATTTGAAACAACAGTCTAATACCATTTATTGTTATAAAATATCCATATCCACCCATGAGAAGTGTTTAACATTTTACGTGTAATCTAGACAAAGCTAAACAACCTGTCACAAAAATAATGTCATTTTTTTCCCTTCAAGAGCTGTTTAATCTGAAGTGTCGTTATGTGATTTGGCAGGATTTATATTGGAACAAGCTGTTGTGGTATTGTAGTGATAACAACTCCTACAAGGGATGCTTTCTCCCGAACAGAGAAGAAATTTTTGAAGAGGAGGTTGTACAAGATCAGTACAGGCCGCAGGGAGAAGAAAATTATCCGTGCCCACCTGATGAAGCGAATTGGGGTGGTGATGAAAGGGACAACAATGCATGGCCATGCGAAGAGGGAGGGTGGGGGCAATATGAACGAGAGAACACTGACTGGAAATCTGATGAACATGGAAGGAAAAGCGAAGAGTGGCAATCTGAAGAGCAGGGTTGGGGTGATTGAGAAAATAACTCGAGGCCGTCCGATGAGGTAAACTGGGGTGAGAACTCATTTCAGGGGAGTGATATTCCAGCACCTGTTATGGATGAAGCTGAATGGTCTGATGGTTGGAAATCATAATTGTTTTATGGTTAATCTTTTGGTGATCACATTATTGAGATCTTTGTAAATGAAGGAAAAACTTCTAAGAATTGGAACCGATATGTGATGCAGTGTACCAACTTCTAAGATCATAGTTGCATGCCTATCTTTTTATTTTTTCTCATTATCATTTTACAACCTTGGAACAAACATGTCCTAATTTCTTCAATGTCCATGGTGAAACATGGTGGATGATGTGTTGGAAATACGGAGTATTATGATTAACTGAATTACAAGTCATTTTATTGTGCATTTTGGAATTTGGTGAATCTAGTTGAAGGTAAAACTTAAAAATTAACCTTTTTTGTTAAACGATAGAAGTTACAAATCATTTGAAATTACATTCTGAAGCAAATAAATGTGAGTTTAAATTCCAAATAAAATGCTCGTCTTTCTGAAATTCTGACTACTGCTTTAATCAACTTTGCTTTCTGGACGTAATGTCTGAACTCCGCTTTCTGGATGTGACCAATTCCCTATGTTAATTTTAACGCCCTGAAATCCCACAAAACAGATGTTGAAAATGGCCGCCTGCCGGAAATCTCACATAGTGGGTGTTGAATAGCTGCAAAGGTAGTCCCTGAAAGTATATGAAGTATGTTTGAATATACTTCTCTACAAGAATCAAACTTGAAACCTATTGGAAAGAGGCTCAGGCTAATACCACTAGGCTAGAAGCATTAGGTAAAACTTGAAAGTTAACCTAGGTGAGGGTAATTGAGGTGAATGTACTTGAACACGTTAAATTCTTATTTAAATATTATTTAATTTATTGAGGTTAATTGAGGCGAAATAAGATGAAATATAACTTAAAATATCATTCATCTCATTACTATGACCTATGGACACCCAATTCACCCAATTTAGGGGGTGAATGGGGTGAACGGAGGTCAATAGTTTAACCTAGCCAAATATAAAAAATAGGTTCCTAAGTCAAGAATTTTTCTTTGTAGGCAAGACCAAGAAATGGTGGACCATCTCTTCGCTCTTGCCCAACACTTCGTCCCATTTGGACAAACTACCACAATTACAATTTCCATTCCCCAACTACAAATATCATCAAAATTCTTAGAGCCAGCCTTAATACCTCTATAACTCATAAGAACGCTCTTAATAATAATTACTTATATAGTACACTTTGGACCATCTGGCTTCAACGCAATCAAATCATTTTCAAAACAATAAATTCCACATCAATCACCTTATTCAACAAAGAAACGCCCTGATCAAGACTTGGAATACTGCCTTATATCATCCCACACCCAGCCTACAGACAAAGCCTCGTATCCAAATGTTGGAATTATGAGATGTTTGACACGTCAAATTAGTGCCCATTGAACAATTTGATTGTTCGAAGTGATTACTTATTTAAGGTTAAGTTCATACGTATATTATTTGTTTGACAATAATATACGAGCTGGGAATGAATTCGAAATACATTAGGGGTCTTGATGGTTTTACTAGGACCCGCTCATGATTTATATGATAGTAAAATACTTGTCGATATTTTATTAACATATGGCTAATGTTATTTCGATCCTAGAAGGTCACACACAAACAATGCGCTTGATTTTCAATACGATTGAAACTTCCGGGTTAAAAGTGTAAACGTCAAAGAATAAAGGGGAGGAAATTCCAAAGTGGAATTTCCACCCATTAACCGTCCAAAAATGATGCATAAGAATGCATTTGACTTTTTGAATTCAAATGCACTAATGCTAGTCTTGAATGGGAGCTTGAAAAAAGGGGGAGGTTACATATGGATGTTAATGTGATTAACACCATATTAAGACCACATTTGATGACAATTTTTTGATCATCCTTTTTGCACACTTTGTAAGACAAGAAAAAAAAAGCAAAAAACTCCCTGCTTCCTCTAGTTTTTGGCCGAAAATATACACACAAACCAAGAGAAGAAATCGTTTTTCTCTTGGTCATTCTTGACATATACGCTTCAAGCTCTAGTTGCTTCAAGGGAGGAATCAATCACGCATTGGTGTGGACTAACTAGAGAGAGGAACGGACGTTGCTCTTCCGCTACGCACTCGATCACGCCAGAAGAGGTATACTCGAAACTCGTAGTTAAATGTGAATTTAGAACTTTGTATTCGATCGTTATACGTTTTTGTATAATTTGATATGCAAAACTTGTATAAAATCCCAACAGTGGCATCATGAGCCCGGTACATATGTTCTAATTCACTTTAAATGTCTTGAAATTTGATTTCATGAATTATAATATCATATGTGTATGTTTTGATATCATCAATTGAGGTTGTTGTGCATTATGTGTATTGTGCAATTATGTAATTGTTAAGGCCTGTAAATATTTTTTCTAAAATTCTGTAAAAATATGTTTCGAACAGTAGACAAAATTTCGAGACCACTGTAATTTTTCTGGAATTGTTTCGATTTGTTAAGTGCTCGAAATAAATGTTTGAAACAGCCATATGTTCATCCGAACGGATTTGATATACCTTTCGTTTGAAAAGTTTAGTTCTGTATATATTTTTATAGAATTCTGGAAAATTATTCAAACAGTACATTGAATTTTGAGTTCACTGTAATTTTTCTGGAATTGTTTCGATTTGTTAAGTGCTCGAAATAAATGTTTGAAACAGCCATATGTTCATTCGAACGGATTTGATATACCTTCGTT
>QFAX02000427.1:0-59636 GCA_003412495.2 Echium plantagineum
TTTTGAGCATGGGTACAAATATTATTTAGAATCTGCTTATAGTTTTAACAGCAGCCAATAGGACCATAGGGAAGCGTGAGGGAGCAGGAACGAACGTGATCGGAGGTTCGTTTGGATGTTTACGACCCGTTTCACTGTTAGTCCCGTTTGCGCATGGGTAAAAATATTATTCAGGATCTGCTCATTTTTTAACAGCAGCCAGTAGTAGGATCACAAGAAGTTGGGGGAGCAGGAACGAACGTGATTCGGAGGTCGTTTGGATGTTGTACGACCCCGTTTTACCGTTTTAAGCATGGGTACAAAAGTATTCAGAATCTGCTCATTTTTTTTTTAACAGCAGCAAATAGGACCATAAAGAATCTTGGAGAGCAAGACGAACGCGATCGAGGTCGTTTGGATGTTTACGACCCCATTTTACCGTTCGTCCCGTTTTGAGCATGGGTACAAATAGTATTCAGAAACTGCTCATTTCTTAACAGAAGCCAGTAGGACCATTGAGAAGCCGGGGAGCAAGAATGAACGCGACTCTGAGGTCGTTTGGATGTTTTACGACCCCATTGTACCGTTCGTCCTGTTTTGAGCATGGGTACAAAAAGTACTCAGAATCTGCTCATTTATAAAAGTAGCCAGTAGGACCATAGAGAAGTGTGGGGGAGCAAGAACGAACGTGGTCGGAGATCGTTTGGATGTTTTACGACTCCATTGTACCGTTAGTCCCGTTTTGAGCATGGGTACAAAAAGTATTTAAATGCTGCTCATTTTTTAGCAGCAACCAGTACGACCATAGAGAAGCCCGGGGGAGCAAGAAGAAATGCGATCGGATGTCCTTTGGATGTTTTACAGCCCCGTTTACAGTCGTCCCGTTTAGCATGGGTACATAAGTATTCAGAATTGCTCATTTTTAAGAGCATCCATTAGGACCATAGAGAAGCCAGGGGGAGCAAGAATAAACCCGATCAGAGGTCGTTTGGATGTTTTACGACCCCGTCTTACCGTTCGTCCCGTTTTGGGCATGTGCACAAAAAGTATTCAGAATCTGCTCATTTTTTATCAGCGGCAAGTAGGACTATAGAGAAGCCCGAGGGAGCAAGAACGAATGCGACCAGAGGACGTTTGGATGTTTTACAACCCCATTGTACCGTTCGTCCTGTAATGAGCATGGGTACAAAAACTACTCAAAATCTGCTCATTTTTTAACAGCAACCAGTAGGACCATAGAGAAGCCCGGGGGAGCTAGAAAGAACGCGTTTGCATGTCGTTTGGATGTTTTACGACCCCGGTTTACCGTTAGTCCCGTTTTGAGCATGGGTACAAATATTATTTAGAATCTGCTCATTTTTTAACAGCAGCCAGTAGGACCATAGGGAAGCGTGAGGGAGCAGGAACGAACGTGATCGGAGGTCGTTTGGATGTTTTACGACCCCATTTTACTGTTAGTCCCGTTTTGAGCATGGGTACAAATATTATTTAGAATCTGCTCATTTTTTAACAGCTACCAGTAGGATCACAGAGAAGCGTGAGGGAGCAGGAACGAACGTGATCGGAGGTCGTTTGGATGTTTTACGACCCCGTTTTACCGTTTTAACCATGGGTACAAAAAGTATTCAGAATCTGCTCATTTTTTAACAGCAGCAAATAGGGCCATAAAGAATCTTGGGAGAGCAAGAACGAACGCGATCGGAGGTCGTTTGGATGTTTTACGACCCCATTGAACCGTTAGTCCCGCTTTGAGCATGGGTACAAAAAGTACTTTGATGCTGCTCATTTTTTAACAGCAACCAGTACGACCATAGAGAAGCCCGAGGGAGCAAGAACAAACGCGATCGGATGTCGTTTGGATGTTTTACGACCCCGTTTTACCGTTCGTCCGGTTTTAAGCATGGGTAGAAAATGTATTCAGAATGTGCTCATTTTTTAATAGCATCTATTAGGACCATAGAGAAGCCAGGGGGAGCAAGAAAAAACCCGATCAGAGGTCGTGTTTGGATGTTTTACAACCCCGTTTTACCGTTCGTCCCGTTTTGGGCATGGGTACAAAAAGTATTCAGAATCTGCTCATTTTCTGACAGCAGCCAGTATGACCATAGAGAAGCGTGCGGGAGCAAGAACGAACGTGATCGGAGGTCATTGGGATGTTTTACGACCCTATTTTACCGTTAGTCCCGTTTTGAGCATGGGTACAAAAACTATTTAGATGCTGCTAATTTTTTAACAGCAGCCAGTACGACCATAGAGAAGCCCGGGGGAGCAAGAACAAATGCGATCGGGGGTTGCTTGGAAGTTTTACAACCCCATTTTACCGTTCGTCCCGTTTTAAGGATGGGTACAAAAAGTATTCAGAATCTGCTCATTTTTTAATAGCATCCTGTAGGACCATAGAGAAGCCAGGGGGCGCAAAACAAACGCGATCGGAGGTCCTTTGGATGTTTGACGACCCCGTTGTACCGTTTGTCCCGTTTTGAGCATGGGTACAAATTGTATTCAGAAATTGCTCATTTTTTTAACAGAAGCCAGTAGGACCATTGAGAAGCCCGAGGGAGCAAGAACAAACGCGATCAGAGGTCGTTTGGATGTTTTACGTCCCCATAGTACCGTTCGTCCTGTTTTGAGCATGGGTACAAAAACTACTTAGAATCTGCTCATTTTTTAACAGCAGCCAGTAGGACCATAGAGAAGCCCGGGGGAGCTAGAACGAACGCGTTTGGATGCCGTTTGGATGTTTTACGACCCCGTTTTACCGTTAGTCCCGTTTTGAGCATGGGTACAAATATTATTTAGAATCTGCTTATAGTTTAACAGCAGCCAATAGGACCATAGGGAAGCGTGAGGGAGCAGGAACGAACGTGATCGGAGGTCGTTTGGATGTTTTACGACCCCGTTTCACTGTTAGTCCCGTTTTGAGCATGGGTACAAATATTATTCAGAATCTGCTCATTTTTTAACAGCAGCCAGTAGGATCACAGAGAAGCGTGAGGGAGCAGGAACGAACGTGATCGGAGGTCGTTTGGATGTTTTACGACCCCGTTTTACCGTTTTAAGCATGGGTACAAAAAGTATTCAGAATCTGCTCATTTTTTAACAGCAGCAAATAGGACCATAAAGAATCTTGGGAGAGCAAGAACGAACGCGATCGGAGGTCGTTTGGATGTTTTACGACCCCATTTTACCGTTCGTCCCGTTTTGAGCATGGGTACAAATAGTATTCAGAAACTGCTCATTTTCTTAACAGAAGCCAGTAGGACCATTGAGAAGCCCGGGGGAGCAAGAATGAACGCGATCTGAGGTCGTTTGGATGTTTTACGACCCCATTGTACCGTTCGTCCTGTTTTGAGCATGGGTACAAAAAGTACTCAGAATCTGCTCATTTTTAAAAGTAGCCAGTAGGACCATAGAGAAGTGTGGGGGAGCAAGAACGAACGTGGTCGGAGATCGTTTGGATGTTTTACGACTCCATTGTACCGTTAGTCCCGTTTTGAGCATGGGTACAAAAAGTATTTAAATGTTGCTCATTTTTTAGCAGCAACCAGTACGACCATAGAGAAGCCCGGGGGAGCAAGAAGAAATGCGATCGGATGTCCTTTGGATGTTTTACATCCCCGTTTTACCGTTCGTCCTGTTTTAAGCATGGGTACATAAAGTATTCAGAATTTGCTCATTTTTTAAGAGCATCCATTAGGACCATAGAGAAGCCAGGGGGAGCAAGAACAAACCCGATCAGAGTTCGTTTGGATGTTTTACGACCCCGTCTTACCGTTCGTCCCGTTTTGGGCATGTGCACAAAAAGTATTCAGAATCTGCTCACTTTTTATCAGCGGCAAGTAGGACAATAGAGAAGCCCGAGGGAGCAAGAACGAATGCGACCAGAGGTCGTTTGGATGTTTTACAACCCCATTGTACCGTTCGTCCTGTAATGAGCATGGATACAAAAACTACTCTGAATCTGCTCATTTTTTAACAGCAACCAGTAGGACCATAGAGAAGCCCGGGGGAGCTAGAACGAACGCGTTTGGATGTCGTTTGGATGTGTTACGACCCCGGTTTACCGTTAGTCCCGTTTTGAGCATGGGTACAAATATTATTTAGAATCTGCTCATTTTTTAACAGCAGCCAGTAGGACCATAGGGAAGCATGAGGGAGCAGGAACGAACGTGATCGGAGGTCGTTTGGATGTTTTACGACCCCATTTTACCGTTTTAAGCATGGGTACAAAAAGTATTCAGAATCTGCTCATTTTTTAACAGCAGCAAATAGGGCCATAAAGAATCTTGGGAGAGCAAGAACGAACGCGATCGGAGGTCGTTTGGATGTTTTACGACCCCATTGAACCGTTAGTACCGCTTTGAGCATGGGTACAAAAAGTACTTTGATGCTGCTCATTTTTTAACAGCAACCAGTACGACCATAGAGAAGCCCGGGGGAGCAAGAACAAACGCGATCGGATGTCGTTTGGATGTTTTACGACCCCGTTTTACCGTTCGTCCCGTTTTAAGCATGGGTAGAAAATGTATTCAGAATGTGCTCATTTTTTAATAGCATCTATTAGGACCATAGAGAAGCCAGGGGGAGCAAGAAAAAACCCGATCAGAGGTCGTGTTTGGATGTTTTACAACCCCGTTTTACCGTTCGTCCCGTTTTGGGCATGGGTACAAAAAGTATTCAGAATCTGCTCATTTTCTGACAGCAGCCAGTATGACCATAGAGAAGCGTGCGGGAGCAAGAACGAACGTGATCGGAGGTCATTGGGATGTTTTACGACCCTATTTTACCGTTAGTCCCGTTTTGAGCATGGGTACAAAAACTATTTAGATGCTGCTAATTTTTTAACAGCAGCAAGTACGACCATAGAGAAGCCCGGGGGAGCAAGAACAAATGCGATCGGGGGTTGCTTGGAAGTTTTACAACCCCATTTTACCGTTCGTCCCGTTTTAAGGATGGGTACAAAAAGTATTCAGAATCTGCTCATTTTTTAATAGCATCCTGTAGGACCATAGAGAAGCCAGGGGGCGCAAAACAAACGCGATCGGAGGTCGTTTGGATGTTTGACGACCCCGTTGTACCGTTTGTCCCGTTTTGAGCATGGGTACAAATAGTATTCAGAAATTGCTCATTTTTTTAACAGAAGCCAGTAGGACCATTGAGAAGCCCGGGGGGAGCAAGAACAAACGCGATCAGAGGTCGTTTGTATGTTTTACGTCCCCATAGTACCGTTCGTCCTTTTTTGAGCATGGGTACAAAAACTACTCAGAATCTGCTCATTTTTTAACAGCAGCCAGTAGGACCATAGAGAAGCCTGGGGGAGCTAGAACGAACGCGTTTGGATGCCGTTTGGATGTTTTACGACCCCGTTTTACCGTTAGTCCCGTTTTGAGCATGGGTACAAATATTATTTAGAATCTGCTCATTTTTTAACAGCAGCCAGTAGGACCATAGGGAAGCGTGAGGGAGCAGGAACGAACGTGATCGGAGGTCGTTTGGATGTTTTAAGACCCCATTTTACCGTTTTAAGCATGGGTACAAAAAGTATTCAGAATCTGCTCATTTTTTAACAGCAGCAAATAGGGCCATAAAGAATCTTGGGAGAGCAAGAACGAACGCGATCGGAGGTCGTTTGGATGTTTTACGACCCCATTTTACCGTTCGTCCCGTTTTGAGCATGGGTACAAATAGTATTCAGAAACTGCTCATTTTCTTAACAGAAGCCAGTAGGACCATTGAGAAGCCCGGGGGAGCAAGAATGAACGCGATCTGAGGTCGTTTGGATGTTTTACGACCCCATTGTACCGTTCGTCCTGTTTTGAGCATGGGTACAAAAAGTACTCAGAATCTGCTCATTTTTAAAAGTAGCCAGTAGGACCATAGAGAAGTGTGGGGGAGCAAGAACGAACGTGGTCGGAGATCGTTTGGATGTTTTACGACTCCATTGTACCGTTAGTCCCGTTTTGAGCATGGGTACAAAAAGTATTTAAATGTTGCTCATTTTTTAGCAGCAACCAGTACGACCATAGAGAACCCCGGGGGAGCAAGAAGAAATGCGATCGGATGTCCTTTGGATGTTTTACATCCCCGTTTTACCGTTCGTCCCGTTTTAAGCATGGGTACATAAAGTATTCAGAATCTGCTCATTTTTTAAGAGCATCCATTAGGACCATAGAGAAGCCAGGGGGAGCAAGAACAAACCCGATCAGAGTTCGTTTGGATGTTTTACGACCCCGTCTTACCGTTCGTCCCGTTTTGGGCATGTGCACAAAAAAGTATTCAGAATCTGCTCACTTTTTATCAGCGGCAAGTAGGACAATAGAGAATCCCGAGGGAGCAAGAACGAATGCGACCAGAGGTCGTTTGGATGATTTACAACCCCATTGTACCGTTCGTCCTGTAATGAGCATGGATACAAAAACTACTCTGAATCTGCTCATTTTTTAGCAGCAACCAGTAGGACCATAGAGAAGCCCGGGGGAGCTAGAACGAACGCGTTTGGATGTCGTTTGGATGTTTTACGACCCCGGTTTACCGTTAGTCCCGTTTTGAGCATGGGTACAAATATTATTTAGAATCTGCTCATTTTTTAACAGCAGCCAGTAGGACCATAGGGAAGCGTGAGGGAGCAGGAACGAACGTGATCGGAGGTCGTTTGGATGTTTTAAGACCCCATTTTACCGTTTTAAGCATGGGTACAAAAAGTATTCAGAATCTGCTCATTTTTTAACAGCAGCAAATAGGGCCATAAAGAATCTTGGGAGAGCAAGAACGAACGCGATCGGAGGTCGTTTGGATGTTTTACGACCCCATTGAACCGTTAGTCCCGCTTTGAGCATGGGTACAAAAAGTACTTTGATGCTGCTCATTTTTTAACAGCAACCAGTACGACCATAGAGAAGCCCGGGGGAGCAAGAACAAACGCGATCGGATGTCGTTTGGATGTTTTACGACCCCGTTTTACCGTTCGTCCCGTTTTAAGCATGGGTAGAAAATGTATTCAGAATGTGCTCATTTTCTGACAGCAGCCAGTATGACCATAGAGAAGCGTGCGGGAGCAAGAACGAACGTGATCGGAGGTCATTGGGATGTTTTACGACCCTATTTTACCGTTAGTTCTGTTTTGAGCATGGGTACAAAAACTATTTGGATGCTGCTAATTTTTTAACAGCAGCCAGTACGACCATAGAGAAGCCCGGGGGAGCAAGAACAAATGCGATCGGGGGTTGCTTGGAAGTTTTACAACCCCATTTTACCGTTCGTCCCGTTTTAAGGATGGCTACAAAAAGTATTCAGAATCTGCTCATTTATTAATAGCATCCTGTAGGACCATAGAGAAGCCAGGGGCGCAAAACAAACGCGATCGGAGGTCGTTTGGATGTTTGACGACCCCGTTGTACCGTTTGTCCCGTTTTGAGCATGGGTACAAATAGTATTCAGAAACTGCTCATTTTTTTAACAGAAGCCAGTAGGACCATTGAGAAGCCCGGGGGAGCAAGAACAAACGCGATCAGAGGTCGTTTGGATGTTTTACGTCCCCATAGTACCGTTCGTCCTGTTTTGAGCATGGTTACAAAACTACTCAGAATCTGCTCATTTTTTAACAGCAGCCAGTAGGACCAGAGAGAAGCCCAGGGGAGCTAGAACGAACGCGTTTGGATGCCGTTTGGATGTTTTACGACCCCGTTTTACCGTTAGTCCCGTTTTGAGCATGGGTACAAATATTATTTAGAATCTGCTTATATTTTAACAGCAGCCAATAGGACCATACGGAAGCGTGAGGGAGCAGGAACGAACGTGATCGGAGGTCGTTTGGATGTTTTACGACCCCGTTTCACTGTTAGTCCCGTTTTGAGCATGGGTACAAAAAGTATTCAGAATCTGCTCATTTTTTAACAGCAGCAAATAGGACCATAAAGAATCTTGGGAGAGCAAGAACGAACGCGATCGGAGGTCGTTTGGATGTTTTACGACCCCATTTTACCGTTCGTCCCGTTTTGAGCATGGGTACAAATAGTATTCAGAAACTGCTCATTTTCTTAACAGAAGCCAGTAGGACCATTGAGAAGCCCGGGGGAGCAAGAATGAACGCGATCAGAGGTCGTTTGGATGTTTTACATCCCCGTTTTACCGTTCGTCCCGTTTTAAGCATGGGTACATAAAGTATTCAGAATTTGCTCATTTTTTAAGAGCATCCATTAGGACCATAGAGAAGCCAGGGGGAGCAAGAACAAACCCGATCAGAGTTCGTTTGGATGTTTTACGACCCCGTCTTACCGTTCGTCCCGTTTTGGGCATGTGCACAAAAAGTATTCAGAATCTGCTCATTTTTTATCAGCGGCAAGTAGGACAATAGAGAAGCCCGAGGGAGCAAGAACGAATGCGACCAGAGGTCGTTTGGATGTTTTACAACCCCATTGTACCGTTCGTCCTGTAATGAGCATGGGTACAAAAACTACTCTGAATCTGCTCATTTTTTAACAACAACCAGTAGGACCATAGAGAAGCCCGGGGGAGCTAGAACGAACGCGTTTGGATGTCGTTTGGATGTTTTACGACCCCGGTTTACCGTTAGTCCCGTTTTGAGCATGGGTACAAATATTATTTAGAATCTGCTCATTTTTTAACAGCAGCCAGTAGGACCATAGGGAAGCGTGAGGGAGCAGGAACGAACGTGATCGGAGGTCGTTTGGATGTTTTACGACCCCATTTTACTGTTAGTCCCGTTTTGAGCATGGGTACAAATATTAGTTAGAATCTGCTCATTTTTTAACAGCAGCCAGTAGGATCACAGAGAAGCGTGAGGGAGCAGGAACGAACGTGATCGGAGGTCGTTTGGATGTTTTACGACCCCGTTTTACCGTTTTAAGCATGGGTACAAAAAGTATTTAGAATCTGCTCATTTTTTAACAGCAGCAAATAGGGCCATAAAGAATCTTGGGAGAGCAAGAACGAACGCGATCGGAGGTCGTTTGGATGTTTTACGACCCCATTGAACCGTTAGTCCCGCTTTGAGCATGGGTACAAAAAGTACTTTGATGCTGCTCATTTTTTAACAGCAACCAGTACGACCATAGAGAAGCCCGGGGGAGCAAGAACAAACGCGATCGGATGTCGTTTGGATGTTTGACGACACCGTTTTACCGTTCGTCCCGTTTTAAGCATGGGTAGAAAATGTATTCAGAATGTGCTCATTTTTTAATAGCATCTATTAGGACCATAGAGAAGCCAGGGGGAGCAAGAAAAAACCCGATCAGAGGTCGTGTTTGGATGTTTTACAACCCCGTTTTACCGTTCGTCCCGTTTTGGGCATGGGTACAAAAAGTATTCAGAATCTGCTCATTTTCTGACAGCAGCCAGTATGACCATAGAGAAGCGTGCGGGAGCAAGAACGAACGTGATCGGAGGTCATTGGGATGTTTTACGACCCTATTTTACCGTTAGTCCCGTTTTGAGCATGGGTACAAAAACTATTTAGATGCTGCTAATTTTTTAACAGCAGCCAGTACGACCATAGAGAAGCCCGGGGGAGCAAGAACAAATGCGATCGGGGGTTGCTTGGAAGTTTTACAACCCCATTTTACCGTTCGTCCCGTTTTAAGGATGGGTACAAAAAGTATTCAGAATCTGCTCATTTTTTAATAGCATCCTGTAGGACCATAGAGAAGCCAGGGGGCGCAAAACAAACGCGATCGGAGGTCGTTTGGATGTTTGACGACCCCGTTGTACCGTTTGTCCCGTTTTGAGCATGGGTACAAATAGTATTCAGAAACTGCTCATTTTTTTAACAGAAACCAGTAGGACCATTGAGAAGCCCGGGGGAGCAAGAACAAACGCGATCAGAGGTCGTTTGGATGTTTTACGTCCCCATAGTACCGTTCGTCCTGTTTTGAGCATGGGTACAAAAACTACTCAGAATCTGCTCATTTTTTAGCAGCAGCCAGTAGGACCATAGAGAAGCCCGGGGGAGCTAGAACGAACGCGTTTGGATGCCGTTTGGATGTTTTACGACCCCGTTTTACCGTTAGTCCCGTTTTGAGCATGGGTACAAATATTATTTAGAATCTGCTTATATTTTAACAGCAGCCAATAGGACCATAGGGAAGCGTGAGGGAGCAGGAACGAACGTGATCGGAGGTCGAGGGTATGTTTTACGACCCCGTTTCACTGTTAGTCCCGTTTTGAGCATGGGTACAAAAAGTATTCAGAATCTGCTCATTTTTTAACAGCAGCAAATAGGACCATAAAGAATCTTGGGAGAGCAAGAACGAACGCGATCGGAGGTCGTTTGGATGTTTTACGACCCCATTTTACCGTTCATCCCGTTTTGAGCATGGGTACAAATAGTATTCAGAAAATGCTCATTTTCTTAACAGAAGCCAGTAGGACCATTGAGAAGCCCGGGGGAGCAAGAATGAACGCGATCAGAGGTCGTTTGGATGTTTTACGACCCCATTGTACCGTTCGTCCTGTTTTGAGCATGGGTACAAAAAGTACTCAAAATCTGCTCATTTTTTAACAGCAACCAGTACGACCATAGAGAAGCCCGGGGGAGCAAGAACAAACGCGATCGGATGTCGTTTGGATGTTTTACGACCCCGTTTTACCGTTCGTCCCGTTTTAAGCATGGGTAGAAAATGTATTCAGAATGTGCTCATTTTTTAATAGCATCCATTAGGACCATAGAGAAGCCAGGGGGAGCAAGAAAAACCCGATCAGAGGTCGTGTTTGGATGTTTTACAACCCCGTTTTACCGTTCGTCCCGTTTTGGGCATGGGTACAAAAAGTATTCAGAATCTGCTCATTTTCTGACAGCAGCCAGTATGACCATAGAGAAGCGTGCGGGAGCAAGAACGAACGTGATCGGAGGTCATTGGGATGTTTTACGACCCTATTTTACCGTTAGTCCCGTTTTGAGCATGGGTACAAAAACTATTTAGATGCTGCTCATTTTTTAACAGCAGCCAGTACGACCATAGAGAAGCCCGGGGGAGCAAGAACAAATGTGATCGGGGGTTGTTTGGAAGATTTATGACCCCGTTTTACCGTTCGTCCTATTTTGAGCATGGGTACAAAAACTACTCAGAATCTGCTCAATTTTTTACAGCATTCAGTAGGACCATAGAGAAGCCTGGGGGAGGTAGAACGGACGCAATCGGATGTCGTTTGGATGTTTTACGACACCATTTTACCGTTCGTTCCGTTTTGAGCATGGGTACATAAAGTATTCAGAATCTGCTCATTTTTTAACAGCAGCCAGTACGACCATAGAGAAGCCCGGAGAGAAAAACAAACGCGAATGTTGTTTGGAAGTTTTACGACCCCGTTTTACCGTTCTTCCCGTTTTAAGCATGGGTACAAAAAGTATTCAGAATCTGCTCATTTTTTAATAGCATCCTGTAGGACCATAGAGAAGCCTGGGGGAGCAAAACAAACGCGATCGGATGTCATTTGGATGTTTTACGACCCCGTTTTGAGCATGGGTACAAATACTACTCAGACGCTGCTCATTTTTTAACAGCAGACCATAGGACCATAGAAGTGTGGGGGAGCAAGAACGAACGTGGTCGGAGGTCGTGTGGATGTTTTACGACCCCATTGTACCGTTATTCCTGTTTTGAGCATGGGTACAAAAAGTATTTAGATGCTGCTCAATTTTTAACAACAACCAGTACGACCATAGAGTAGCCCGGGGGAGCAAAAACAAACGCGATCGGAAGTCGTTTGGATGTTTTACGACCCCGCTTTACCGTTCGTCCCGTTTTAAGCATGGGTACAAAATGTATTCAGAATCCGCTCTTTTTTTAATAGCATCCATTAGGACAATAGAGATGCCAGGGGGAGCAAGAACAAATACGATCAGAGGTTGTTTGGATGTTTTACGACACCGTTTTACCGTTCGTCCCGTTTTGGGCATGGGTACAAAAAGTATTCAGAATCTGCTCATTTTCTAACAGCAGCCAGTATGACCATAGAGAAGCCCGGGGGAGCAAGAAGAAACGCGATCGGGGGTTGTTTGGATGTTTTACGACCCCGTTTTACCGTTCGTCCCGTTTTAAGCATGGGTACATAAAGTATTCAGAATCTGCTCATTTTTTAATAGCATCCATTAGGACCATAGAGAAGCCAGGGGGAGCAAGAACAAACCCGATCAGAGGTCCTGTTTGGATGTTTGACGACCCCGTTGTACTGTTTGTCCCGTTTTGAGCATGGGTACAAAAACTATTTAGATGCTGCTCATTTTTTAACAGCAGCCAGTACGACAATAGAGAAGCCCGGGGGACCAAGAAAAAACGCGATCGGATTTCGTTTGCATGATTTACGACCCCGTTTTACCGTTTGTCCCGTTTTGGGCATGGGTACAAAATATATTCAGAATCTGCTCATTTTTTAACAGCAACCAGTAGGACCATAGAGAAGCGTGGGGGAGCAAGAACGAACGTGATCGTAGGTCGTTTGGATGTTTTACGACCCCGTTTTACCGTTAGTCCAGTTTTGAGCATGGGTACAAAAACTATTTAGGATGCTGCTCATTTTTTAACAGCAACAAGTACGACCATAGAGAAGCCCGGGGGAGCAAAAACAAACGCGATCAGATATTGTTTGGAAGTTTTACGACCCCATTTTACCGTTCGTCCCGTTCTAAGGATGGGTACAAAAAGTATTCAGAATCTGCTCATTTTTTAATAGCATCCTGTAGGACCATAGAGAAGCTAGGGGGAGCAAAACAAACGCGATCGGAGGTCGTTTGGATGTTTGACGACCCCGTTGTACCGTTTGTCCCGTTTTGAGCATGGGTACAAATAGTATTCAGAAACTGCTCATTTTTTTAACAGAAGCCAGTAGGACCATTGAGAAGCCCGGGGGAGCAAGAACAGACGCGATCAGAGGTCGTTTGGATGTTTTACGACCCCATTTTACCGTTCGTCCCGTTTTGAGCATGGGTACAAATAGTATTCAGAAACTGCTCATTTTCTTAACAGAAGCCAGTAGGACCATTGAGAAGCCCGGGGGAGCAAGAATGAACGCGATCAGAGGTCGTTTGGATGTTTTACATCCCCGTTTTACCGTTCGTCCCGTTTTAAGCATGGGTACATAAAGTATTCAGAATTTGCTCATTTTTTAAGAGCATCCATTAGGACCATAGAGAAGCCAGGGGGAGCAAGAACAAACCCGATCAGAGTTCGTTTGGATGTTTTACGACCCCGTCTTACCGTTCGTCCCGTTTTGGGCATGTGCACAAAAAGTATTCAGAATCTGCTCATTTTTTATCAGCGGCAAGTAGGACAATAGAGAAGCCCGAGGGAGCAAGAACGAATGCGACCAGAGGTCGTTTGGATGTTTTACAACCCCATTGTACCGTTCGTCCTGTAATGAGCATGGGTACAAAAACTACTCTGAATCTGCTCATTTTTTAACAACAACCAGTAGGACCATAGAGAAGCCCGGGGGAGCTAGAACGAACGCGTTTGGATGTCGTTTGGATGTTTTACGACCCCGGTTTACCGTTAGTCCCGTTTTGAGCATGGGTACAAATATTATTTAGAATCTGCTCATTTTTTAACAGCAGCCAGTAGGACCATAGGGAAGCGTGAGGGAGCAGGAACGAACGTGATCGGAGGTCGTTTGGATGTTTTACGACCCCATTTACTGTTAGTCCCGTTTTGAGCATGGGTACAAATATTAGTTAGAATCTGCTCATTTTTTAACAGCAGCCAGTAGGATCACAGAGAAGCGTGAGGGAGCAGGAACGAACGTGATCGGAGGTCGTTTGGATGTTTTACGACCCCGTTTTACCGTTTTAAGCATGGGTACAAAAAGTATTTAGAATCTGCTCATTTTTTAACAGCAGCAAATAGGGCCATAAAGAATCTTGGGAGAGCAAGAACGAACGCGATCGGAGGTCGTTTGGATGTTTTACGACCCCATTGAACCGTTAGTCCCGCTTTGAGCATGGGTACAAAAAGTACTTTGATGCTGCTCATTTTTTAACAGCAACCAGTACGACCATAGAGAAGCCCGGGGGAGCAAGAACAAACGCGATCGGATGTCGTTTGGATGTTTGACGACACCGTTTTACCGTTCGTCCCGTTTTAAGCATGGGTAGAAAATGTATTCAGAATGTGCTCATTTTTTAATAGCATCTATTAGGACCATAGAGAAGCCAGGGGGAGCAAGAAAAAACCCGATCAGAGGTCGTGTTTGGATGTTTTACAACCCCGTTTTACCGTTCGTCCCGTTTTGGGCATGGGTACAAAAAGTATTCAGAATCTGCTCATTTTCTGACAGCAGCCAGTATGACCATAGAGAAGCGTGCGGGAGCAAGAACGAACGTGATCGGAGGTCATTGGGATGTTTTACGACCCTATTTTACCGTTAGTCCCGTTTTGAGCATGGGTACAAAAACTATTTAGATGCTGCTAATTTTTTAACAGCAGCCAGTACGACCATAGAGAAGCCCGGGGGAGCAAGAACAAATGCGATCGGGGGTTGCTTGGAAGTTTTACAACCCCATTTTACCGTTCGTCCCGTTTTAAGGATGGGTACAAAAAGTATTCAGAATCTGCTCATTTTTTAATAGCATCCTGTAGGACCATAGAGAAGCCAGGGGGCGCAAAACAAACGCGATCGGAGGTCGTTTGGATGTTTGACGACCCCGTTGTACCGTTTGTCCCGTTTTGAGCATGGGTACAAATAGTATTCAGAAACTGCTCATTTTTTTAACAGAAACCAGTAGGACCATTGAGAAGCCCGGGGGAGCAAGAACAAACGCGATCAGAGGTCGTTTGGATGTTTTACGTCCCCATAGTACCGTTCGTCCTGTTTTGAGCATGGGTACAAAAACTACTCAGAATCTGCTCATTTTTTAGCAGCAGCCAGTAGGACCATAGAGAAGCCCGGGGGAGCTAGAACGAACGCGTTTGGATGCCGTTTGGATGTTTTACGACCCCGTTTTACCGTTAGTCCCGTTTTGAGCATGGGTACAAATATTATTTAGAATCTGCTTATATTTTAACAGCAGCCAATAGGACCATAGGGAAGCGTGAGGGAGCAGGAACGAACGTGATCGGAGGTCGAGGGTATGTTTTACGACCCCGTTTCACTGTTAGTCCCGTTTTGAGCATGGGTACAAAAAGTATTCAGAATCTGCTCATTTTTTAACAGCAGCAAATAGGACCATAAAGAATCTTGGGAGAGCAAGAACGAACGCGATCGGAGGTCGTTTGGATGTTTTACGACCCCATTTTACCGTTCATCCCGTTTTGAGCATGGGTACAAATAGTATTCAGAAAATGCTCATTTTCTTAACAGAAGCCAGTAGGACCATTGAGAAGCCCGGGGGAGCAAGAATGAACGCGATCAGAGGTCGTTTGGATGTTTTACGACCCCATTGTACCGTTCGTCCTGTTTTGAGCATGGGTACAAAAAGTACTCAAAATCTGCTCATTTTTTAACAGCAACCAGTACGACCATAGAGAAGCCCGGGGGAGCAAGAACAAACGCGATCGGATGTCGTTTGGATGTTTTACGACCCCGTTTTACCGTTCGTCCCGTTTTAAGCATGGGTAGAAAATGTATTCAGAATGTGCTCATTTTTTAATAGCATCCATTAGGACCATAGAGAAGCCAGGGGGAGCAAGAAAAAACCCGATCAGAGGTCGTGTTTGGATGTTTTACAACCCCGTTTTACCGTTCGTCCCGTTTTGGGCATGGGTACAAAAAGTATTCAGAATCTGCTCATTTTCTGACAGCAGCCAGTATGACCATAGAGAAGCGTGCGGGAGCAAGAACGAACGTGATCGGAGGTCATTGGGATGTTTTACGACCCTATTTTACCGTTAGTCCCGTTTTGAGCATGGGTACAAAAACTATTTAGATGCTGCTCATTTTTTAACAGCAGCCAGTACGACCATAGAGAAGCCCGGGGGAGCAAGAACAAATGTGATCGGGGGTTGTTTGGAAGATTTATGACCCCGTTTTACCGTTCGTCCTATTTTGAGCATGGGTACAAAAACTACTCAGAATCTGCTCAATTTTTTACAGCATTCAGTAGGACCATAGAGAAGCCTCGGGGAGGTAGAACGGACGCAATCGGATGTCGTTTGGATGTTTTACGACACCATTTTACCGTTCGTTCCGTTTTGAGCATGGGTACATAAAGTATTCAGAATCTGCTCATTTTTTAACAGCAGCCAGTACGACCATAGAGAAGCCCGGAGAGAAAAACAAACGCGAATGTTGTTTGGAAGTTTTACGACCCCGTTTTACCGTTCTTCCCGTTTTAAGCATGGGTACAAAAAGTATTCAGAATCTGCTCATTTTTTAATAGCATCCTGTAGGACCATAGAGAAGCCTGGGGGAGCAAAACAAACGCGATCGGATGTCATTTGGATGTTTTACGACCCCGTTTTGAGCATGGGTACAAATACTACTCAGACGCTGCTCATTTTTTAACAGCAGACCATAGGACCATAGAAGTGTGGGGGAGCAAGAACGAACGTGGTCGGAGGTCGTGTGGATGTTTTACGACCCCATTGTACCGTTATTCCTGTTTTGAGCATGGGTACAAAAAGTATTTAGATGCTGCTCAATTTTTAACAACAACCAGTACGACCATAGAGTAGCCCGGGGGAGCAAAAACAAACGCGATCGGAAGTCGTTTGGATGTTTTACGACCCCGCTTTACCGTTCGTCCCGTTTTAAGCATGGGTACAAAATGTATTCAGAATCCGCTCTTTTTTTAATAGCATCCATTAGGACAATAGAGATGCCAGGGGGAGCAAGAACAAATACGATCAGAGGTTGTTTGGATGTTTTACGACACCGTTTTACCGTTCGTCCCGTTTTGGGCATGGGTACAAAAAGTATTCAGAATCTGCTCATTTTCTAACAGCAGCCAGTATGACCATAGAGAAGCCCGGGGGAGCAAGAAGAAACGCGATCGGGGGTTGTTTGGATGTTTTACGACCCCGTTTTACCGTTCGTCCCGTTTTAAGCATGGGTACATAAAGTATTCAGAATCTGCTCATTTTTTAATAGCATCCATTAGGACCATAGAGAAGCCAGGGGGAGCAAGAACAAACCCGATCAGAGGTCCTGTTTGGATGTTTGACGACCCCGTTGTACTGTTTGTCCCGTTTTGAGCATGGGTACAAAAACTATTTAGATGCTGCTCATTTTTTAACAGCAGCCAGTACGACAATAGAGAAGCCCGGGGGACCAAGAAAAAACGCGATCGGATTTCGTTTGCATGATTTACGACCCCGTTTTACCGTTTGTCCCGTTTTGGGCATGGGTACAAAATATATTCAGAATCTGCTCATTTTTTAACAGCAACCAGTAGGACCATAGAGAAGCGTGGGGGAGCAAGAACGAACGTGATCGTAGGTCGTTTGGATGTTTTACGACCCCGTTTTACCGTTAGTCCAGTTTTGAGCATGGGTACAAAAACTATTTAGGATGCTGCTCATTTTTTAACAGCAACAAGTACGACCATAGAGAAGCCCGGGGGAGCAAAAACAAACGCGATCAGATATTGTTTGGAAGTTTTACGACCCCATTTTACCGTTCGTCCCGTTCTAAGGATGGGTACAAAAAGTATTCAGAATCTGCTCATTTTTTAATAGCATCCTGTAGGACCATAGAGAAGCTAGGGGGAGCAAAACAAACGCGATCGGAGGTCGTTTGGATGTTTGACGACCCCGTTGTACCGTTTGTCCCGTTTTGAGCATGGGTACAAATAGTATTCAGAAACTGCTCATTTTTTTAACAGAAGCCAGTAGGACCATTGAGAAGCCCGGGGGAGCAAGAACAGACGCGATCAGAGGTCGTTTGGATGTTTTACGACCCCATTGTACCGTTAGTCCCGTTTTGAGCATGGGTAGAAAATGTATTCAGAATCTGCTCATTTTTTAATAGCATCCATTAGGACCATAGAGAAGCCAGGGGGAGCAAGAATAAACCAGATCAGAGGTCGTTTGGATGTTTTACGACCCTGTCATACCGTTTGTCCCGTTTTGGGCATGGGTACAAAAAGTATTCAGAATCTGCTCATTTTTTATCAGCGGCAAGTAGGACTATAGAGAAGCCCGGGGGAGCTAGAACGAACGCGTTTGGATGTCGTTTGGATGTTTTACGACCACTTTTTACCGTTTGTCCCGTTTTGAGCATGGGTACAAATATTATTTAGATACTGCTCATTTTTTAACAGCAGCCAGTAGGATCATAGAGAAGCGTGAGGGAGCAGGAACGAATGTGATCGGAGGTCGTTTGGATGTTTTACGACCCCGTTTTACTGTTTTAAGCGTGGGTACAAAAAGTATTTAGAATCTGCTCATTTTTTAACAGCAGCAAATAGGACCATAAGGAATCTTGTGAGAGCAAGAACGAACACGATCGGAGGTCGTTTGGATGTTTTACGACCCCATTTTACCGTTCGTCCTGTTTTGAGCATGGGTTCAAATACTATTCAGAATCTGCTCATTTTTTAATAGCATCCATTAGGACCATAGAGAAGTGTGGGGGAGCAAGAGCGAACGTGGTCGGAGGCCGTTTGGATGTTTTACGACCCCATTGTACCGTTAGTCCCGCTTTGAGCATGGGTAGAAAAAGTACTTAGATGCTGCTCATTTTTTAACAACAACCAGTACGACCATAGAGAAGCCCGGGGGGAGCAAGAACAAAAGCGATTGGATGTCCTTTGGATGTTTTACGACCCCGTTTTACCGTTCATCCCGTTTTAAGCATGGGTACATAAAGTATTCAGAATCTGCTCATTTTTTAACAGCAGCCAGTAGGACCATAGAGAAGCGTGGGGGAGCAAGAACGAACGTGATCGTAGGTAGTTTGGATGTTTTACGACCCCGTTTTACCGTTAGTCCCGTTTTGAGCATGGGTACAAAAAGTATTTAAATGCTGCTCATTTTTTAACAGCAACCAGTACAGACCATAGAGAAGCCCGGGGAGCAAGAACAAACGCGATCGGATGTCGTTTGGATGTTTTACGACCCCGTTTTACCGTTCGTCCCGTTTTAAGCATGGGTACAAAATGTATTCAGAATCTGCTCATTTTTTAATAGCATCCATTAGAACAATAGAGAAGCCAGGGGGAGCAAGAACAAATACGATCAGAGGTCGTTTGGATGTTTTACGACCCCGTTTTATCGTTCGTCCCGTTTTGGGCATGGGTACAAAAAGTATTCAGAATCTGCTCATTTTCTAACAGCAGGCAGTATGACCATAGAGAAGCGTGAGGGAGCAAGAACGAACGTGATCGGAGGTCGTTTGGATGTTTTACGACCCTATTTTGTCGTTAGTCCCCTTTTGAGATGGGTACAAAAAGTATTCAGAATCTGCTCAGTTTTTAATAGCATCCTGTAGGACCATAAGAAGCCAGGGGGAGCAAAACAAACGCGATCGGAGGTCGTTTGGATGTTTGACGACCCCGTTGTACCGTTTGTCCCGTTTTGAGCATGGGTACAAATAGTATTCAGAAACTGCTCATTTTTTTAACAGAAGCTAGTAGGACCATTGAGAAGTCCGGGGGAGCAAGAATGAACGCGATCAGAGGTCGTTTGGATGTTTTACGACCCCATTGTACCGTTCGTCCCGTTTTGAGCATGGGTACAAAAAGTATTTAAATGCTGCTCATTTTCTAGCAGCAACCAGTACGACCATAGAGAAGCCCGGGGGAGCAAGAAGAAACACGATCGGATGTCCTTTGGATGTTTTACGACCCCGTTTTACCGTTCATCCCGTTTTAAGCATGGGTACATAAAGTATTCAGAATCTGCTCATTTTTTTAATAGCATCCATTAGGACCATAGAGAAGCAAGGGGGAGCAAGAACAAACCCGATCAGAGGTCGTGTTCGGATGTTTGACGACCCCGTTGTAATGTTTTTCCCGTTTTGAGCATGGGTACAAAAACTATTTAAATGCTGCTCATTTTTTAACAGCAGCCAGTACGACAATAGAGAAGCCCGGGGGACCAAGAACAAACGCGATCGGATGTCGTTTGGATGATTTACGACCCCGATTTACCGTTTGTCCCGTTTTGGGCAAGGGTACAAAAAGTATTCAGAATCTGCTCATTTTTTATCAGCGGCAAGTAGGACTATAGAGAAGCCCGAGGGAGCAAGAACGAATGCGACCAGAGGTCGTTTGGATGTTTTACAACCCCAATGTACCGTTCATCCTGTTTTGAGCATGGGTACAAAAACTACTCAGAATCTGCTTATTTTTTAACAGCAGCCAGTAGGACCATAGAGAAGCCCGGGGGAGCTAGAACGAACGCGTTTGGATGTCGTTTGGATGTTTTACGACCACGTTTTACCGTTTGTCCCGTTTTGAGCATGGGTACAAATATTATTTAGAATCTGCTCATATTTTAGCAGCTGCCAGTAGGACCATAGGGAAGCGTGAGGGAGCAGGAACGAACGTGATCGGAGGTCGTTTGGATGTTTTACGACACCGTTTTACTGTTAGTCCCGTTTTGAGCATGGGTACAAATATTATTCAGAATCTGCTCATTTTTTAACAGCAGCCTGTAGGATCATAGAGAAGCGTGAGGGAGCAGGAACAAACGTGATCGGAGGTCGTTTGGATGTTTTACGACCCCGTTTTACCGTTTTAAGCATGGGTACAAAAAGTATTTAGAATCTGCTCATTTTGTAACAGCAGCAAATAGGACCATAAAGAATCTTGTGAGAGCAAGAACGAACACGATCGGAGGTCGTTTGGATGTTTTACGACCCCATTTTACCGTTCGTCCCGTTTTGACATTCGGTTCAAATACTATTCAGAATCTGCTCATTCTTTAATAGCATCCATTAGGACCATAGAGAAGCCAGGGGGAGCAAGAATAAACCAGATTAGAGGTTGTTTGGATGTTTTATGACCCCGTCTTACCGTTTCTCCCGTTTTGGGCATGGGTACAAAAAGTATTCAAAATCTGCTCATTTTTTATCAGCGGCAAGTAGGACTATAGAGAAGCCCGAGGGAGCAAGAACGAATGCGACCAGAGGTCGTTTGGATGTTTTACAACCCCATTGTACCGTTCATCCTGTTTTGAGCATGGGTACAAAAACTACTCAGAATTTGCTCATTTTTTAACAGCAGCCAGTAGGACCATAGAGAAGCCCGGGGGAGCTAGAACGAACGCGTTTGGATGTCGTTTGGATGTTTTACGACCACGTTTTACCGTTCCTCCCGTTTTGAGCATGGGTACAAATATTATTTAGAATCTGCTCATATTTTAACAGCAGCCAGTAGGACCATAGGGAAGCGTGAGGGAGCAGGAACGAACGTGATCGGAGGTCGTTTGGATGTTTTACGACCCCGTTTTACTGTTAGTCCCGTTTTGAGCATGGGTAGAAATATTATTCAGAATCTGCTCATTTTTTAACAGCAGCCAGTAGGATCATAGAGAAGCGTGAGGGAGCAGGAACGAATGTGATCGGAGATCGTTTGGATGTTTTACGACCCCGTTTTACCGTTTTAAGCATGGGTACAAAAAGTATTTAGAATCTGCTCATTTTTTAACAGCAGCAAATAGGACCATGAAGAATCTTGTGAGAGCAAGAACGAACACGATCGGAGGACGTTTGGATGTTTTACGACCTCATTTTACCGTTCGTCCCGTTTTGAGAATGCGTACAAATACTATTCAGAATCTGCTCATTTTTTAACAGCAGCCAGTAGGACCATAGAGAAGCGTGGGGGAGCAAGAACGAACGTGATCGTAGGTAGTTTGGTTGTTTTACGACCCCGTTTTACCGTTAGACCCGTTTTGAGCATGGGTACAAAAAGTATTTAAATGCTGCTCATTTTTTAACAGCAACCAGTACAGACCATAGAGAAGCCCGGGGAGCAAGAACAAACGCGATCGGATGTCGTTTGGATGTTTTACGACCCCGTTTTACCGTTCGTCCCGTTTTAAGCATGGGTACAAAATGTATTCAGAATCTGCTCATTTTTTAATAGCATCCATTAGAACAATAGAGAAGCCAGGGGGAGCAAGAACAAATACGATCAGAGGTCGTTTGGATGTTTTACGACCCCGGTTTACCGTTCGTCCCGTTTTGGGTATGGGTACAAAAAGTATTCGGAATCTGCTCATTTTCTAGCAGCAGCCAGTATGACCATAGAGAAGCGTGAGGGAGCAAGAACGAACGTGATCGGAGGTCGTTTGGATGTTTTACGACCCTGTTTTGTCGTTAGTCACATTTTGAGATGGGTACAAAAAGTATTCAGAATCTGCTCAGTTTTTAATAGCATCCTGTAGGACCATAAGAAGCCAGGGGGAGCAAAACAAACGCGATCGGAGGTCGTTTGGATGTTTGACGACCCCGTTGTACCGTTTGTCCCGTTTTGAGCATGGGTACAAATAGTATTCAGAAACTGCTCATTTTTTTAACAGAAGCTAGTAGGACCATTGAGAAGTCCGGGGGAGCAAGAATGAACGCGATCAGAGGTCGTTTGGATGTTTTACGACCCCATTGTACCGTTCGTTCCGTTTTGAGCATGGGTACAAAAAGTATTTAAATGCTGCTCATTTTCTAGCAGCAACCAGTACGACCATAGAGAAGCCCGGGGGAGCAAGAAGAAACACGATCGGATGTCCTTTGGATGTTTTACGACCCCGTTTTACCGTTCATCCCGTTTTAAGCATGGGTACATAAAGTATTCAGAATCTGCTCATTTTTTAATAGCATCCATTAGGACCATAGAGAAGCAAGGGGGAGCAAGAACAAACCCGATCAGAGGTCGTGTTCGGATGTTTGACGACCCCGTTGTAATGTTTTTCCCGTTTTGAGCATGGGTACAAAAACTATTTAAATGCTGCTCATTTTTTAACAGCAGCCAGTACGACAATAGAGAAGCCCGGGGGACCAAGAACAAACGCGATCGGATGTCGTTTGGATGATTTACGCCCCCGATTTACCGTTTGTCCCGTTTTGGGCATGGGTACAAAAAGTATTCAGAATCTGCTCATTTTTTATCAGCGGCAAGTAGGACTATAGAGAAGCCCGAGGGAGCAAGAACGAATGCGACCAGAGGTCGTTTGGATGTTTTACAACCCCAATGTACCGTTCATCCTGTTTTGAGCATGGGTACAAAAACTACTCAGAATCTGCTTATTTTTTAACGGCAGCCAGTAGGACCATAGAGAAGCCCGGGGGAGCTAGAACGAACGCGTTTGGATGTCGTTTGGATGTTTTACGACCACGTTTTACCGTTTGTCCCGTTTTGAGCATGGGTACAAATATTATTTAGAATCTGCTCATATTTTAGCAGCTGCCAGTAGGACCATAGGGAAGCGTGAGGGAGCAGGAACGAACGCGATCGGAGGTCGTTTGGATGTTTTACGACCCCGTTTTACCGTTAGTCCCGTTTTGGGCATGGGTACAAATATTATTCAGAACCTGCTCATTTCTCACAGCAGCCAGTAGGACCGTAGAGAAGCTATAGGAGCAAGAACAAACCCGATCAGACGTCGTTTGGATGTTTTACGACCCCGTTTTACCGTTCGTCTGTTTTGGGCATGGGTACAAAAAGTATTCAGAATCTGCTCATTTTTTAATAGCATCCTGTAAGACCATAGAGAAGCTAGGGGAGCAAAACAAACGCGATAGGAGGTCGTTTGGATATTTGACGACCCCGTTCTACCGTTTGTCCCGTTCTGAGCATGGGTACAGATAGTATTCAGAAACTGCTCATTTTTTTAACAGAAGCCAGTAGGACCATTGAGAAGACTGGGGGAGCAAGAACGAACGCGATCAGAGGTCGTTTGGATGTTTTACGACCCCATTGTACCGTTCGTCCTGTTTTGAGCAAGGGTACAAAAACTACTCTGAAACTGCTTATTATTTAACAGCATCCAGTAGGACCATAGAGAAGCCAGGGGGAGCTAGAACAAACATGATCAGAGGTCATTTTTTTTCCTCGATAACCTTGCAAATGCAAGGGTTGCGTGTTAAAAATGGGTCAAAAAAGCAAAGGAAAATAAGTTTTGGGGTCAAAATGAACACGCTACAAAATGACCCCTATAAAAGGAAGACAAAACTAATTACAATCATTCACTAATACAAACAGCCACAATTAGGGTTAAGGAACCCTATTAGCATTCCAAACATATGGGACATCTTCTGCTTCAAGTTGGATGATGGCCCAAAGTTGATTGGAAGCATTTGCATGATTCTAGTGAATGCTATCCTCTCTTCCTCTAGCATATTTGGCCACAAAGTCAGCCGCTGCATTCTGCTCCCTGTGAATGTGGATCAATGAAGATTGGCTTGATTTCAGGAAGATTCGAGCTTTGTGCAGCAAGGTAATGAATTTCCAATGTCCTTTCTTTTGATGAATCATTGTAGTCATTTGCATGGAGTCCGATTCAATAAAGAGAGATTGAAATCCCTGGTCAATGCTCCACTGTAGAACGTTGACCATCGCCATTAATTCAGTGTGTAGAGGATCTGATGCCTGTACACGATTGCCTGTAGCATGGATTAATTTACCATATGCATCTCTAATTGTTCCCCCAATGGCTGCAATGTTATCTTTATAGGATCCGTCAATATTAAGTTTGAATCTTCCTGAAGGTGGTTTAATCCATCTAAGAATAATTAGAGGTCGTTTGGATGTTTTACGACCCCGTTTTACCGTTCGTCTGTTTTGGGCATGGGTACAAAAATTATTCAGAATCTGCTCATTTTTTAACAGCAGCAAATAGGACCATAGAGAATCTTGGGGAGCAAGAACGAACGCGATCGGAGGTCGTTTGGATGTTTTACGACCCCGTTTTACCGTTAGTCCCGTTTTGAGCATGGGTACAAATATTATTAAGAATCTGCTCATTTTTCACAGCAGCCAGTAGGACCATAGAGAAGCTATAGGAGCAAGAACAAACCCGATCAGGCGTCGTTTGGATGTTTTACGACCCCGTTTTACCGTTCGTCTGTTTTGGGCATGGGTACAAAAGGTATTAAGAATCTGCTCATATTTTAATAGCATCCTGTAGGACCATAGAGAAGGTAGGGGGAGCAAAACAAACGCGATCGGAGGTCGTTTGGATGTTTGACGACCCCGTTGTACCGTTTGTCCCGTTTTGAGCATGGGTACAAATAGTATTCAGAAACTGCTCATTTTTTTAACAGAAGCCAGTAGGACCATTGAGAAGCCTGGGGGAGCAAGAACGAACGCGATCAGAGATCGTTTGGATGTTTTACGACCCCATTGTACCGTTCATCCCGTTTTGAGCATGGGTACAAAAACTACTCTGAATCTGCTCATTATTTAACAGTATCCAGTATTACCATAGACAAGCCAAGGGGAGCAAGAACAAACATGATCAGAGGTCGTTTGGATGTCTTACGACCCCGTTTTACCATTCGTCTGTTTTGGGCATGGGTACCAAAACTACTCAAAATCTGCTCATTTTTTAACAGCAGCCAGTAGGACCATAGAGAAGCCCTGGGGAGCTAGAACGAACGCGATCAGATGTCGTTTGGATGTTTTACGACACCGTTGTAGCGTTCGTCCCGTTTTGAGCATGGGTACATAAAGTATTCAGAATCTGCTCATTTTTTAACCTCAGCCAGTAAGACCATATGTGGAGGCAGTCACTGGTTTCTAGCATAGGATGATTGGGTAGTGCATAGTTCAGACCCAACGACATTGACTTCCTGCGTACCATGGAGCAGAGATACATTATTTACGACCCTGTTTTACCGTTATGCCCGTTTTGACCATGGGTACAAAAAGCATTCGGAATCTGCTCATTTTTTAACAGCAGCCAGTACGACCGTAGACAAGCCCGGGGGAGCAAAACAAACGCAATCGGATGTCGTTTGGAAGTTTTACGACCCCGTTATACCGTTCGTCCCGTTTTAAGCATGGGTACAATAGTATTCAGAATCTGCTCATTTTTTTAATAGCATCCTGTTAGACCATAGAGAAGCTAGGGGGAGCCAGAACGAACGCGATCAGAGGTCGTTTGGATGTTTTACGACCCCATTGTAACGTTCGTCCTGTTTTGAGCATGGGTACAAAAAATACTCAGAATCTGCTCATTTTTTAACAGCAGCCAGTAAGACCATAGAGAAGTGTGGGGGAGTAAGAATGAACGTGGTCGGAGGTCGTTTGGAGGTTTTATGACCCCATTGTACCGTTAGTCCCATTTTGAGCATGGGTACAAATAGTATTTAGATGTTGCTCATTTTTAACAGCAACCAGTACGACCATAGAGAAGCCCGGGGGAGTAATAACAAACACGATAGGATGTCGTTTGGATGTTTCACGACCCCGTTTTACCGTTCGTCCCGTTTTGGGCATGGGTACAAAAAGTATTCAGAATCTGCTCATTTTTTAACACCAGCCAATAGGACCATAGAGAAGCCAGGGGGAGCTAGAACGAATGCGATCAGAGGTCGTTTGGATGTTTTACAACCCCATTATACCGTTCGTCCTGTTTTGAGCAAGGGTACCAAAACTAATCAGAATCTGCTCATTTTTTAACAGCAGCCAGTAGGACCATAGAGAAGCCCGGGGGAGCTAGAGCGAACGCGATCGGATGTAGTTTGGATGTTATACGACACCGTTGTACCGTTCGTCCCGTTTTGAGCATGGGTATATAAGGTGTTCAGAATCTGCTCATTTTTTAACCTCAGCCAGTAAGACCATATGTGGAGGCAGTCGCTGGTTTCTAGCATAGGATGATTGGGTAGTGCATAGTTCAGACCCAACGACATTGACTTCCTGCGTATCATGGAGTAGAGATACATTATAGTCTTGCTGAGCGTGCTCTCATTGTATTATTTATGAGCACACTTATTTTCTGTTTGAGCATGGGTACAAATAGTATTCAGAAACTGCTCATTTTTTTAACAGAAGCCAGTAGGACCAATGAGAAGCCCGGGGAGCAAGAACGAACGCGATCGGAGGTCGTTTGGATGTTTTACGACCCCATCCTACCGTTAGTCCCGTTTTGAGCATGGGTATAAATATTATTCAGAATCTGCTCATTTTTGAAAAGCAGCCAGTAGGACCATAGAGAAGCGTGAGGGAGCAAGAACGAACCTGATCGGAGGTCGTTTGGATGTTTTACGACCCTGTTTTACCGTTATGCCCGTTTTGACCATGGGTACAAAAAGCATTCAGAATCTGCTCATTTTTTAACAACAGCCAGTACGACCGTAGAGAAGCCCGGGGGAGCAAAACAAACGCAATCGGATGTCGTTTGGAAGTTTTACGACCCCGTTTTACCGTTCGTCCCGTTTTAAGCATTGGTACAATAGTATTCAGAATCTGCTCATTTTTTTAATAGGATCCTGTTAGACCATAGAGAAGCTAGGGGGAGCAAGAACGAACGCGATCAGAGGTCGTTCGGATGTTTTACGACCCCATTGTACCGTTCGTCCTGTTTTGAGCATGGGTACACAAAGTACTCAGAATCTGCTCATTTTTTAACAACAGCCAGTAAGACCATGGAGAAGTGTGGGGGAGTAAGAACGAACGTGGTCGGAGATCATTTGGAGGTTTTATGACCCCATTGTACAAATAGTATTTAGATGTTGCGCATTTTTAACAGCAACCAGTACGACCATAGAGAAGCCCGGGGGAGTAATAACAAACGCGATCGGATGTCGTTTGGATGTTTTACGACCCCGTTTTACCGTTCGTCCCGTTTTGGGCATGGGTACAAAAAGTATTCAGAATCTGCTCATTTTTTAACAGCAGCCAGTAGGATCATAGAGAAGCCAGGGGGAGCAAGAACGAATGCGATCAGAGGTCGTTTGGATGTTTTACAACCCCATTGTACCGTTCGTCCTGTTTTGAGCAAGGGTACCAAAACTAATCAGAATCTGCTCATTTTTTCACAGCAGCCAGTAGGACCATAGAGAAGCCCGAGGGAGCTAGAGCGAACGCGATCGGATGTAGTTTGGATGTTTTACGACACCGTTGTACCGTTTGTCCCGTTTTGAGCATGGGTATATAAAGTATTCAGAATCTACTCATTTTTTAACACCAGCCAGTAGGACGATAGAGAAGCTCGGGGAGCAAGAACGAACGCGATCGGAGGTCCTTTGGATGTTTTACGACCCCATTTTACCGTTAGTCCCGTTTTGAGCATGGGTACAAATATTATACAGAATCTGCTCATTTTTTAACAGCAGCCAGTAGGACCATGGAGAAGCGTGGGGGAGCAAGAACGAACGTGATCGGAGGTCGTTTGGATGTTTTACGACCCCGTTTTACCGCTAGTCCCGTTTTGAGCATGGGTACAAAAACTATTTGGATGCTGCTCATATTTTAACAGCAGCCAGTACGACAATAGAGAAGCCCGGGGGGACCAAGAACAAAAGCGACCGGATGTCGTTTTGATGTTTTACGACCCCGTTTTACCGTTCGTCCCTTTTTAAGCATGGGTACAAAAAGGATTCAGAATCTGCTCATTTTTTAACAGCAGCAAATAGGACCATAAAGAATCTTGGGAGAGCAAGAACAAACGCGATCGGAGGTCGTTTGGATGTTTTGGGCATGGGTACAAAAAGTATTCAGAAACTGCTCATTTTTTAACAGCAGCCAGTACGACCATAGAGAAGCCCGGGGGAGCAAAAACAAACGTGATCGGATGTCGTTTGGAAGTTTTACGACCCCGTTTTACCGTTAGTCCCGTTTTGAGCATGGGTACAAATATTATACAGAATCTGCTCATTTTTTAACAGCAGCCAGTAGGACCATAGAGAAGTGTGGGGGACCAAGAACAAACGCGATTGGATGTCGTTTGGATGTTTTACGACCCCGTTTTACCGTTCGTCCCGTTTTGGGCATGGGTACAAAAAGTATTCAGAATCTGCTAATTTTTTAACAGCAGCCAGTAGGACCATAGAGAAGCCCGGGGGAGAAAGAATGAATGCGATCAGAGGTCGTTTGGATGTTTTACAACCCCATTGTACCGTTAGTCCCGTTTTGAGCATGGGTACAAAAACTATTTAGATGCTGCTCATTTTTTTACAGCAGCCAGTATGACAATAGAGAAGCCAGGGGGACCAAGAACAAACGCGATCGCATGTCGTTTGGATGTTTGACGACCCCGTTGTACCGTTTATCCCGTTTTGAGCATGGCTACAAATATTATTCAGAAACTGCTAATTTTTTTAACAGAAGCCAGTAGGACCATCGAGAAGCCCGGGGGAGCAACAACAAACGCGATCGGATGTCGTTTGGATGTTTTAAGACCCCATTGTACCGTTCGTCCTGTTTTGAGCATGCTTACAAAAAGTATTCAGAATCTGCTCATTTTTTAACACCAGCCGGTAGGACCATAGAGAAGCCCGGGGAGCAAGAACGAACGCGATCGGAGGTCGTTTGGATGGTTTACGACCCCGTTTTATCGTTAGTCTCGTTTTGAGCATGGGTAGAAAAACTATTTAGATGCTGCTCATTTTTTAACAGCAGCCAGTACGAAAATAGAGAAGCCCGGGGGACCAAGAACAAACGCGATCGGATGTCGTTTGGATGTTTTACGACCCCGTTTTACCGTTCGTCCCGTTTTAAGCATGGGTACAAAAGGTATTCAGAATCTGCTCATTTTTTAACAGCAGCAAATAGGACCATAAAGAATCTTGGGAGCGCAAGAACGAACGCGATCGGAGGTCGTTTGGATGTTTTACGACCCCGTTTTACCGTTCGTCTGTTTTGGGCATGGGTACAAAAAGTATTCAGAATCTGCTCATTTTTTAACAGCACCCATTAGAACCATAAAGAATCTTGGGAGAGCAAAAACGAACGCGATCGGAGGTCGTTTGGATGGATGTTTGACGACCCCGTTGTACTGTTTGTCCCGTTTTGAGCATGGGTACAAATAGTATTCAGAAACTGCTCATTTTTTAACAGAAGCCAGTAGGACCATTGAGAAGCCTGGGGGAGAAAGAACGAACGCGATCAGATGTCGTTTGGATGTTTTACGACCCCATTGTACCGTTAGTCCTGTTTTGAGCATGGGTACGAAAAGTATTTAGATGCCGCTCATTTTTTAACAGCAACTAGTACGACCATAGAGAAGCCCGGGGGAGCAAGGACAAACGCGATCGGATGTCGTTTGGATGTTTTACGACCCCGTTTTACCGTTCGTCCCGTTTTAAGCATGGGTACAAAATGTAGTCAGAATCTGCTCATTGTTTAATTTCATCCATTAGGACAATAGAGAAGCCAGGGGGAGCAAGAACGAACGTGATCGGTGGTCGTTTGGATGTTTTACGATCCTGTTTTGTCGTTAGTCCCATAGAGAAGCCCGGGGGCAAAAACTATTAGGATGCTGGTCATTTTTCAACAGCAGCCAGTACGACCATAGAGAAGCCCGGGGGAGCAAAAACAAACGCGATCGGATGTTCTCTGGAAGTTTTACGACCCCATTTTACCGTTCGTCCCGTTTTGAGGATGGGTACAACAAGTATTCAGAATCTGCTCTTTTTTTAATAGCATCCTGTAGGACCATAGAGAAGCCAGGGGGAGCAAAACAAACGCGATCGGAGGTCGTTTGGATGTGTGACGACCCCGTTGTACCGTTTGTCCCGATTTGAGCATGGGTACAAATAGTATTCAGAAACTGCTCATTTTATGAACAGAAGCCAGTAGGACCATTGAGAAGCCCGGGGGAGCAAGAACAAACGCGATCGGAGGTCGTTTGGATGTTTTACGACTCCATTGTACCGTTAGTCCCGTTTTGAGCATGGGTACAAAAAGTACTTAGATGCTGCTCAATTTTTAACAGCAACCAGTACTACCATAGAGAAGCCCGGGGAGCAAGAACAAACGCGATCGGATGTCGTTTGGATGTTTTACGACCCCGTTTTACCGTTCGTCCCGTTTTAAGCGTGGGTAGAAATGTATTCAGAATCTGCTCATTTTTTAATAGCATCCATTAGGACCATAGAGAAGCCAGGGGGAGCAAGAACAAACCCGATCAAAGGTCATTTGGATGTTTTACGACCCCGTCTTACCGTTCGTCCCGTTTTGGGTATGGGTACAAAAAGTATTCAGAATCTGCTCATTTTTTATCAGCGGCAAGTAGGACCATAGTGAAGCCCGGGGGAGCTAGAACGAACGCGATTGGATGTCGTTTGGATGTTTTACGACCCCGTTTTACCATTCGTCTGTTTTAGGCATGGGTACAAAAAGTATTCAGAATCTGCTCATTTTTTAACAGCAGCCAATAGGACTATAGAGAATCTTGGGAGAGCAAGAACGAACGCGATCGGAGGTCGTTTGGATGTTTTACGACCCCGTTTTACCGTTAGTCCCCTTTTGAGCATGGGTACAAATATTATTCAGAATCTGCTCATTTTTTAATAGCAGCCAGTAGGACCTTAGAGAAGCGGGAGGGAGCAGAAACGAACGTGATCGGAGGTCGTTTGATGTTTTACGACCACATTTAACCCTAAGTCCCGTTTTAAGCATGGGTACAAAAAGTATTCAGAATCTGCTCATTTTTTAACAGCAGCAAATGGGACCATAAAGAATCTTGGGAGAGCAATAATGAACGCGATCGGAGGTCGTTTGGATGTTTTACGACCCCGTTTTACCGTTAGTCCCGTTTTGAGCATGGGTACAAATATTATTCAGAATCTGCTCATTTTTTAACAGCAGCCAGTAGGACCATAGAGAAGCCCGGGGGAGCAAGAACAAACGCGATCGGATGTCGTTTGGATGTTTTACAATCCTGTTTTACCGTTCGTCCCTGTTTTGAGCATGGGTACAAAAACTGTTTAGATACTGCTCATTTTTTAACAGCAGCCAGTACGACCATGGAGAAGCCCGGGGGAGCAAAAACAAACGCGATCGGATGCTGTTTGAAAGTTTTACGACCCCATTTTACCGTTCGTCCCGTTTTAAGGATGGGTACAAAAAATATTCAGAATCTGCTCATTTTTTAATAGCATCCTGTAGGACCATAGAGAAGCCAGGGGGAGCAAGAATGAACGCGATTAGAGGTCGTTTGGATGTTTTACGACCCCATTGTACCGTTTGTCCTATTTTGAGCATGGGTACAAAAAGTACTCAGAATCTGCTCATTTTTTAAAAGCAGCCAGTAGGACCATAGAGAAATGTGGGGGAGCAAGAACGAACGTGGTCGGAGGTCGTTTGGATGTTTTACGACCCCATTGTACCGTTAGTCCCGTTTTGAGCATGGGTACAAAAAGTATTTAAATGTTGCTCATTTTTTAACAGCAACCAGTACGACCACAGAGAAGCCCGGGGGAGCAAGAACAAACGCGATCAGAGGTCGTGTTTGGATGTTTGACGACCCCATTGTACCGTTCGTCCCGTTTTGAGCATGGGTACAAAAACTATTTAGATGCTGCTCATTTTTTAACAGCAGCCAGTACGACAATAGAGAAGCCCGGGGGACCAAGAACAAACGCGATCGGATGTCGTTTGGTTGATTTACGACCCCGTTTTACCGTTTGTCCTGTTTTGGGCATGGGTACAAAAAGTATTCAGAATTTGCTCATTTTTTAACAGCAGCTAGTAGGACCATAGAGAAGCGTGGGGGAGCAAGAACGAACGTGATCGTAAGTCGTTTGGATGTTTTACGACCCCGTTGTACCGTTAGTCAAGTTTTGAGCATGGGTACAAAAACTATTTAGATGCTGCTCATTTTTTAACAGCAACCAGTACGACCATAGAGAAGCCAAGGGGACCAAGAACAAACGCGATCGGATGTCGTTTGGATGTTTTACGACCCAGTTTTACCGTTCGTCCCGTTTTGGGCATGGGTACAAAAAGTATTCAGAATCTGCTCATTTTTTAACACCAGCCAGTAGGACCATAGAGAAGCCCGGGGAGCAAGAGCGAACGTGATCGGAGGTCGTTTGGATGTTTTACGACCCCATTGTACCGTTCGTCCTGTTTTGAGCATGGGTACGAAAAGTACTCAGAACGAACGTGGTCGGAGGTCGTGTGGATGTTTTATGACCCCGTTGTACCGTTAGTCCTGTTTTGAGCATGGGTACAAAAAGTATTTAGATGCTGCTCATTTTTTAAAGCAACCAGTACGACCATAGAGAAGCCCGGGGGAGCAAGAATAAACGCGATCGGATGTCGTTTGGATGTTTTACGACCCCGTTTTACCGTTCGTCCCGTTTTAAGCATGGGTACAAAATCTGTTTAGATACTGCTCATTTTTTAAAGCAACCAGTACGACCATAGAGAAGCAAGGGGGAGCAAGAACAAACGCGATCGGATGTCGTTTTGAAGTTTTACGACCCCATTTTACCGTTCGTCCCGTTTTGAGCATGGGTACAAAAACTATTTAGATGCTGCTCATTTTTTAAAGCAACCAGTACGACCATAGAGAAGCAAGGGGGAGCAAGAACAAACGCGATCGGATGTCGTTTGGTTGTTTTACGACACCGTTGTACCGTTCGTCCCGTTTTGAGCATTGGTACATAAAGTATTCAGAATCTGCTCATTTTTTAGCACCAGCCAGTAGGTCCATAGAGAAGCCCGGGGGAGCAAGAACGAACTCGATCGGAGGCGTTTGGATGTTTTACGACCCCATTTTACCGTTACTCCCGTTTTGAGCATGGGTACAAATACTATTCAGAATCTGCTCATTTTTTAACAACAGCCAGTAGGACCATAGAGACGCGTGGGGGAGCAAGAGCGAACGTGATCGGAGGTCGTTTGGATGTTTTACGACCCCGTTTTACCGTTAGTCCCGTTTTGAGCATGGGTACAAAAACTATTTAGATGCTGCTCATTTTTTAACATCAGCCAGTACGACCATAGAGAAGCCTGGAGAGCAAAGACAAACGCGATCGGATGTTGATTGCAAGTTTTATGACCCCGTTTTACCGTTCGTCCCGTTTTGAGCATGGGTACAAAAAGTATTCAGAATCTGCTCATTTTTTAATAGCATCCTGTAGGACCATAAGAAGCTAGGGGGAGCAAAACAAACGCGATCGGAGGTTGTTTGGATGATTGACGATCCCGTTGTACTGTTTGTCCCGTTTTGAGCATGGGTACAAATAGTATTCAGAAACTGCTCATTTTTTTAACAGAAGCCAGTAGTACCATTGAGAAGTGTGGGGGAGCAAGAACGAACGTGGTCGGAGGTCGTGTGGATGTTTTACGACCCCATTGTACCGTTAGTCCTGTTTTGAGCATGGGTACAAAAAGTATTTAGATGCTGCTCATTTTTTAACAACAACCAGTACGACCATAGAGAAGCCCAGGGGAGCAAGCACAAACGCGATCGGATGTCGTTTGGATGTTTTATGACCCCGTTTTACCGTTTGTCCCGTTTTGAGCATTTGTACAAATAGTATTCAGAAACTGCTCATTTTTTTAACAGAAGCCAGTAGGACCATTGAGAAGCCCGGGGGAGCAAGAACAAACGCGATCAGAGGTCGTTTGGATGTTTTACGACCCCATTGTACCGTTCGTCCTGTTTTGAGCATGGTACAAAAAGTACTCAGAATATGCTAATTTTTTAACAGCCCAGTAGGACCATAGAGCTGTGTGGGGGAGCAAGAACGATAGTGGTCGGAGGTCGTTTGGATGTTTTACGACCCCGTTGTACCGTTAGTCCCGTTTTGAGCATGGGTACAAATATTATTCAAAATCTGCTCAGTTTCTAACAGCAGCCAGTAGGACCATAGAGAAGCGTGAGGGAGCAAGAACGAACGTGGTCGGAGGTCGTTTGGATGTTTTACGACCCTGTTTTACCGTTAGTCCCGTTTTGAGCATGGGTACAAAAACTATTTAGATGCTGGTCATTTTTAAACAGCAGCCAGTACGACCATAGAGAAGCCCGGAGAGCAAAAATAAACGCGATCGGATGTTGGTTGGAAGTTTTACGACCCCGTTTTACCGTTCGTCCCGTTTTAAGCATGGGTACAAATAGTATTCAGAATCTGCTCATTTTTTAATAGCATCCTCTAGGACCACAGAGAAGCCAGGGGGAGCAAAAAAACGCGATCGGAGGTCGTTTGGATGTTTGACGACCCCGTTGTACCGTTCGTCCTGTTTTGAGCATGGGTATAGAAAGTACTCAGAATCTGCTCATTTTTTGAAAAGCAGCCAGTAGGACCATGGAGAAGTGTGGGGGAGCAAGAACGAACGTGGTCGGAGGTCGTTTGGATGTTTTACGACCCCATTGTACCATTAGTCCCGTTTTGAGCATGGGTAAAAAAAGTATTTAAATGCTGCTCATTTTATAACAGCAGCCAGTACGAAAATAGAGAAGCCGGGGGGACCAAGAACAAACGCGATCGGATGTCGTTTGGATGTTTTACGACCCCGTTTTACCGTTCGTCCCGTTTTGGGCATGGGTACAAAAAGTATTCAGAATCTGCTCACTTTTTAACAGCATCCAGTAGGACCATAGAGAAGTGTGGGGGAGCAAGAACGAACGTGATCGGAGGTCGTTTGGATGTTTTACGACCCCGTTTTACCGTTAGTCCAGTTTTGAGCATGGGTACAAAAACTATTTAGAAGCTGCTCATTTTTTACGAGCAGCCAGTACGAAAATAGAGAAGCCCGGGGGACCAAGAACAAACGCGATCGGATGTCGTTTGGATGTTTTACGACCCCGTTTTACCGTTTGTCCCGTTTTGAGCATGGGTACAAATAGTATTTAGAAACTGCTTATTTTTTTAACAGAAGCCAGTAGGACCATTGAGAAGCCCGGGGGAGCAAGAACGAACGCGATCAGAGGTCGTTTGGATGTTTTACGACCCCATTGTACCGTTCGTACTGTTTTGAGCATGGGTACAAAAAGTACTCAGAATCTGCTCATTTTTTAACACCAGCCAGTAGGAACATAGAGAAGCGTGGGGTAGCAAGAACGATAGTGGTCGGAGGTCGTTTGGATGTTTTACGACTCCGTTGTACCGTTAGTCCCGTTTTGAGCATGGGTACAAAAAGTACTTAGATACTGCTCATTTTTTAACAGCAACCAGTACGACCATAGTGAAGCCCGGGGGAGCAAGAACAAACGCGATCGGATGTGGTTTGGATGTTTTACGACCCCGTTTTACCGTTCGTCCCGTTTTAAGCATGGGTATAAAATGTATTCAGAATCTGCTCATTTTTTAATAGCATCGATTAATTCCATAGAGAAGCCAGGGGGAGCAAGAATAAACCCGATCAGAGGTCGTTTGGATGTTTTACGACCCCGTTTTACGGTTCGTGTGTTTTGGGCATGGGTACAAAAAGTATTCAGAATCTGCTTATTTTTTAACAGCAGCCAATAGGACCATAGAGAATCCTGGGAGAGCAAAAACGAACACGATCGGAGGTCATTTGGATGTTTTACGACCCCGTTTTACCGTTAGTCCCTGTTTTGAGCATGGGTACAAATATTATTCAAAATCTGCTCATTTTCTAACAGCAGCCAGTAGGACCATAGAGAAGCGTGAGGGAGCAAGAACGAACGTGGTCGGAGGTCGTTTGGATGTTTTACGACCCTGTTTTACCGTTAGTCCCGTTTTGAGCATGGGTACAAAAACTATTTAGATGCTGCTCATTTTTTAACAGCAACCAGTACGACTATAGTGAAGCCCGGGGGAGCAAGAACAAACGCGATCGGATGTGGTTTGTATGTTTTACGACCCCGTTTTACCGTTCTTCCCGTTTTAAGCATGGGTATAAAATGTATTCAGATTCTGCTCATTTTTTAATAGCATCGATTAATACCATAGAGAAGCCAGGGGGAGCAAGAATAAACCCGATCAGAGGTCGTTTGGATGTTTTACGACCCCGTTTTACGGTTCGTGTGTTTTGGGCATGGGTACAAAAAGTATTCAGAATCTGCTCATTTTTTAACAGCAGCCAATAGGACCATAGAGAATCCTGGGAGAGCAAAAACGAACACGATCGGAGGTCATTTGGAAGTTTTACGACCCCGTTTTACCGTTAGTCCCGTTTTGAGCATGGGTACAAATATTATTCAAAATCCGCTCATTTTCTAACAGCAGCCAGTAGGACCATTGGGAAGCGTGAGGGAGCAAGAACGAACGTGGTCGGAGGTCGTTTGGATGTTTTACGACCCTGTTTTACCGTTAGTCCCTTTTTGAGCATGGGTACAAAAACTATTTAGATGCTGCTCATTTTTTAACAGCAACCAGTACGACCATAGAGAAGCCCGGGGGAGCAAGATCAAACTCGATCGGATGTCGTTTGGATGTTTTACGACCCCGTTTTACCGTTCGTCCCGTTTTAAGCATGGGTAGAAAATGCATTCAGACTCTGCTTATTTTTAATAGCATCCATTAGGACCATAGAGAAGCTAGGGGGAGCAAGAACAAACCCGATCAGAGGTCGTGTTTGACGACCCCATTGTACTGTTTGTCCCGTTTTGAGCATGGGTACAGAAACTATTTAGATGCTGCTCATTTTATAACAGCAGCCAGTACGAAAATAGAGAAGCCGGGGGGACCAAGAACAAACGCGATCGGATGTCGTTTGGATGTTTTACGACCCCGTTTTACCGTTCGTCCCGTTTTGGGCATGGGTACAAATAGTATTCAGAATCTGCTCATTTTTTAATAGCATCCTCTAGGACCATAGAGAAGCCAGGGGGAGCAAAAAAACGCGATCGGAGGTCGTTTGGATGTTTGACGACCCCGTTGTACCGTTTGTCCCGTTTTGAGCATGGGTACAAATAGTATTTAGAAACTGCTCATTTTTTTAACAGAAGCCAGTAGGACCATTGAGAAGCATGGGGGAGCAAGAATGAATGCGATCAGAGGTCGTTTGGATGTTTTACGACCCCATTGTACCGCTCGTCCTGTTTTGAGCATGGGTACAGAAAGTACTCAGAATCTGCTCATTTTTTGAAAAGCAGCCAGTAGGACCATAGAGAAGTGTGGGGGAGCAAGAACGAACGTGGTCGGAGGTCGTTTGGATGTTTTACGACCCCATTGTACCATTAGTCCCGTTTTGAGCATGGGTAAAAAAAGTATTTAAATGCTGCTCATTTTTTAACAGCAACCAGTACGACCATAGAGAAGCCCAGGGGAGCAAGAACAAACACGATCGGATGTCGTTTGGATGTTTTACGACCCCGTTATACCGTTCGTCCCGTTTTAAGCATGGGTAGAAAATGCATTCAGAATCTGCTCATTTTCTAATAGCATCCAGTAGGACCATAGAGAAGCTTGGGGGAGCAAGAACGAACGTGATCGGAGGTCGTTTGGATGTTTTACGACCCCGTTTTACCGTTTGTCCCGTTTTGAGCATGGGTACAAATAGTATTTAGAAACTGCTCATTTTTTTAACAGAAGCCAGTAGGACCATTGAGAAGCATGGGGGAGCAAGAATGAATGCGATCAGAGGTCGTTTGGATGTTTTACGACCCCGTTTTACCGTTTGTCCAGTTTTGAGCATGGGTACAAAAACTATTTAGAAGCTGCTCATTTTTTACAAGCAGCCAGTACGAAAATAGAGAAGCCCGAGGGACCAAGAACAAACGCGATCGGAGGTCGTTTGGATGTTTGACGACCCCGTTGTACCGTTTGTCCCGTTTTGAGCATTTGTACAAATAGTATTCAGAAACTGCTCATTTTTTAACAGAAGCCAGTAGGACCATTGAGAAGCCCGGGGGGGCAAGAACGAACGCGATCAGAGGTCGTTTGGATGTTTTACGACCCCATTGTACCGTTCGTACTGTTTTTAGCATGGGTACAAAAAGTACTCAGAATCTGCTCATTTTTTAACATCAGCCAGTAGGACCATAGAGAAGTGTGGGGGAGCAAGAACGAACGTGGTCGAAGGTCGTTTGGATGTATTACGACCCCATTGTACCGTTAGTCCCGTTTTGAGCATGGGTAGAAAAAGTATTTAAATGGTGCTCAGTTTTTAATAGCAACCAGTACGACCATAGAGAAGCCCGGGGGAGCAAGAACAAACGCGATCGGATGTCGTTTGGATGTTTTACGACACCGTTGTACCGTTCGTCCCGTTTAGAGCATGGGTACATAAAGTATTCAGAATCTGCTCATTTTTTAACACCAGCCAGTAGGACCATAGAGAAGCCCGGGGGAGCAAGAACAAACGCGATCGGATGTCGTTTGGATGTTTTACAATCCTGTTTTACCGTTCGTCCCTGTTTTGAGCATGGGTACAAAAACTGTTTAGATACTGCTCATTTTTTAACAGCAGCCAGTACGACCATGGAGAAGCCCGGGGGAGCAAAAACAAACGCGATCGGATGCTGTTTGAAAGTTTTACGACCCCATTTTACCGTTCGTCCCGTTTTAAGGATGGGTACAAAAAATATTCAGAATCTGCTCATTTTTTAATAGCATCCTGTAGGACCATAGAGAAGCCAGGGGGAGCAAGAATGAACGCGATTAGAGGTCGTTTGGATGTTTTACGACCCCATTGTACCGTTTGTCCTATTTTGAGCATGGGTACAAAAAGTACTCAGAATCTGCTCATTTTTTAAAAGCAGCCAGTAGGACCATAGAGAAATGTGGGGGAGCAAGAACGAACGTGGTCGGAGGTCGTTTGGATGTTTTACGACCCCATTGTACCGTTAGTCCCGTTTTGAGCATGGGTACAAAAAGTATTTAAATGTTGCTCATTTTTTAACAGCAACCAGTACGACCACAGAGAAGCCCGGGGGAGCAAGAACAAACGCGATCAGAGGTCGTGTTTGGATGTTTGACGACCCCATTGTACCGTTCGTCCCGTTTTGAGCATGGGTACAAAAACTATTTAGATGCTGCTCATTTTTTAACAGCAGCCAGTACGACAATAGAGAAGCCCGGGGGACCAAGAACAAACGCGATCGGATGTCGTTTGGTTGATTGACGACCCCGTTTTACCGTTTGTCCTGTTTTGGGCATGGGTACAAAAAGTATTCAGAATTTGCTCATTTTTTAACAGCAGCCAGTAGGACTATAGAGAAGCGTGGGGGAGCAAGAACGAACGTGATCGTAAGTCGTTTGGATGTTTTACGACCCCGTTGTACCGTTCGTCCTGTTTTGAGCATGGGTACAGAAACTATTTAAATGCTGCTCATTTTATAACAGCAGCCAGTACGAAAATAGAGAAGCCGGGGGGACCAAGAACAAACGCGATCGGATGTCGTTTGGATGTTTTACGACCCCGTTTTACCGTTCGTCCCGTTTTGGGCATGGGTAGAAATAGTATTCAGAATCTGCTCATTTTTTAATAGCATCCTCTAGGACCATAGAGAAGCCAGGGGGAGCAAAAAAACGCGATCGGAGGTCGTTTGGATGTTTGACGACCCCGTTGTACCGTTTGTCCCGTTTTGAGCATGGGTACAAATAGTATTTAGAAACTGCTCATTTTTTTAACAGAAGCCAGTAGGACCATTGAGAAGCATGGGGGAGCAAGAATGAATGCGATCAGAGGTCGTTTGGATGTTTTACGACCCCATTGTACCGCTCGTCCTGTTTTGAGCATGGGTACAGAAAGTACTCAGAATCTGCTCATTTTTTGAAAAGCAGCCAGTAGGACCATAGAGAAGTGTGGGGGAGCAAGAACGAACGTGGTCGGAGGTCGTTTGGATGTTTTACGACCCCATTGTACCATTAGTCCCGTTTTGAGCATGGGTAAAAAAAGTATTTAAATGCTGCTCATTTTTTAACAGCAACCAGTACGACCATAGAGAAGCCCGGGGGAGCAAGAACAAACACGATCGGATGTCGTTTGGATGTTTTACGACCCCGTTATACCGTTCGTCCCGTTTTAAGCATGGGTAGAAAATGCATTCAGAATCTGCTCATTTTCTAATAGCATCCAGTAGGACCATAGAGAAGCTTGGGGGAGCAAGAACGATCGTGATCGGAGGTCGTTTGGATGTTTTACGACCCCGTTTTACCGTTTGTCCCGTTTTGAGCATGGGTACAAATAGTATTTAGAAACTGCTCATTTTTTAAACAGAAGCCAGTAGGACCATTGAGAAGCCCGGGGGGGCAAGAACGAACGCGATCAGAGGTCGTTTGGATGTTTTACGACCCCATTGTACCGTTCGTACTGTTTTGAGCATGGGTACAAAAAGTACTCAGAATCTGCTCATTTTTTAACATCAGCCAGTAGGACCATAGAGAAGTGTGGGGGAGCAAGAACGAACGTGGTCGGAGGTCGTTTGGATGTTTTACGACCCCGTTTTACCGTTTGTCCAGTTTTGAGCATGGGTACAAAAACTATTTAGAAGCTGCTCATTTTTTACGAGCAGCCAGTACGAAAATAGAGAAGCCCGGGGGACCAAGAACAAACGCGATCGGAGGTCGTTTGGATGTTTGACGACCCCGTTGTACCGTTTGTCCCGTTTTGAGCATTTGTACAAATAGTATTCAGAAACTGCTCATTTTTTAACAGAAGCCAGTAGGATCATTGAGAAGCCCGGGGGGGCAAGAACGAACGCGAAACCGTTCGTCCCGTTTTAAGCATGGGTACAAAAACTGTTTAGATACTGCTCATTTTTTAACAGCAGCCGTACGACCATAGAGAAGCCAGGGGGAGCAAAAACAAACGCGATCAGATGTTGTTTTGATGTTTTACGACCCCATTTTACCGTTCGTCCCGTTTTAAGGATGAGTACAAAAAGTATTCAGAATCTGCTCATTTTTTAATAGCATCCTGTAGGACCATAGAGAAGCCAGGGGGAGCAAAACAAACGCGATCGGAGGTCGTATGGATGTGTGACGACCCCGTTGTACCGTTTGTCCCGTTTTGAGCATTTGTACAAATAGTATTCAGAACCTGCTCATTTTTTTAACAGAAGCCAGTAGGACCATTGAGAAGCCCGGGGGAGCAAGAACCAACGTGACCAGAGGTCGTTTGGATGTTTTACGACCCCATTGTACCGTTCGTCCTGTTTTGAGCATGGTACAAAAAGCACTCAGAATATGCTCATTTTTTAACAGCAGCCAGTAGGACCATAGGGCTGTGTGGGGGAGCAAGAACGATAGTGGTCGGAGGTCGTTTGGATGTTTTACGACCCCGTTGTACCGTTAGTCCGGTTTTGAGCATGGGTACAAAAAGTACTTAGATGCTGCTCATTTTTTAACAGCAACCAGTACGACCATAGCGAAGCCCGGGGGAGCAAGAACAAACGCGATCAGATGTGGTTTGGATGTTTTACGACCCCGTTTTACCGTTCGTCCCGTTTTAAGCATGGTATAAAATGTATTCAGAATCTTTTCATTTTTTAATAGCATCGATTAATACCATAGAGAAGCCAGGGGGAGCAAGAATAAACCCGATCAGAGGTCGTTTGGATGTTTTATGACCCCGTTTTACGGTTCGTGTGTTTTGGGCATGGGTACAAAAAGTATTCAGAATCTGCTAACTTTTTAACAGCAGCCAATAGGACCATAGAGAATCCTGGGAGAGCAAAAACGAACACGATCGGAGGTCATTTGGATGTTTTACGACCCCGTTTTACCGTTAGTCCCGTTTTGAGCATGGGTACAAATATTATTCAAAATCTGCTCAGTTTCTAACAGCAGCCAGTAGGACCATAGAGAAGCGTGAGGGAGCAAGAACGAACGTGGTCGGAGGTCGTTTGGATGTTTTACGACCCTGTTTTACCGTTAGTCCCGTTTTGAGCATGGGTACAAAAACTATTTAGATGCTGCTCATTTTTTAACAGCAGCCAGTACGACCATAGAGAAGTCCGGAGAGCAAAATAAACGCGATCGGATGTTGGTTGGAAGTTTTACGACCCCGTTTTACCGTTCGTCCCGTTTTAAGCATGGGTACAAATAGTATTCAGAATCTGCTCATTTTTTAATAGCATCCTCTAGGACCATAGAGAAGCCAGGGGGAGCAAAAAAACGCGATCGGTGGTCGTTTGGATGTTTGACGACCCCGTTGTACTGTTTGTCCCGTTTTGAGCATGGGTACAAATAGTATTTAGAAACTGCTCATTTTTTTAACAGAAGCCAGTAGGACCATTGAGAAGCATGGGGGAGCAAGAATGAATGCGGTCAGAGGTCGTTTGGATGTTTTACGACCCCATTGTACCGTTCGTCCTGTTTTGAGCATGGGTACAAAAAGTACTCAGAATCTGCTCATTTTTTGAAAAGCAGCCAGTAGGACCATAGAGAAGTGTGGGGGAGCAAGAACGAACGTGGTCGGAGGTCGTTTGGATGTTTTACGACCCCATTGTACCGTTCGTCCTGTTTTGAGCATGGGTACAGAAAGTACTCAGAATCTACTCATTTTTTGAAAAGCAGCCAGTACGACCATAGAGAAGTGTGGGGGAGCAAGAACGAACGTGGTCGGAGGTCGTTTGGATGTTTTACAACCCCATTGTACCGTTCGTCCTGTTTTGAGCATGGGTACAGAAAGTACTCAGAATCTGCTCATTTTTTGAAAAGCAGCCAGTAGGAACATAAAAGAAGTGTGGGGGAGCAAGAACGAACGTGGTCGGAGGTCGTTTGGATGTTTTACGACCCCATTGTACCATTAGTCCCGTTTTGAGCATGGGTAAAAAAAGTATTTAAATGCTGCTCATTTTATAACAGCAGCCAGTACGAAAATAGAGAAGTCGGGGGGACCAAGAACAAACGCGATCGGATGTCGTTTGGATGTTTTACGACCCCGTTTTACCGTTCGTCCCGTTTTGGGCATGGGTACAAAAAGTATTCAGAATCTGCTCATTTTTTAACAGCATCCAGTAGGACCATAGAGAAGTGTGGCGGAGCAAGAACGACCGTGATCGGAGGTCGTTTGGGTGTTTTACGACCCCGTTTTACCCTTAGTCCAGTTTTGAGCATGGGTACAAAAACTATTTAGAAGCTGCTCATTTTTTACAAGCAGCCAGTACGAAAATAGAGAAGCCCGGGGGACCAAGAACAAACGCGATTGGATGTCGTTTGGATGTTTTACGACCCCGTTTTACCGTTTGTCCCGTTTTGACCATGGGTACAAAAAGTACTCAGAATCTGCTCATTTTTTAACATCAGTCAGTAGGACCATAGAGAAGTGTGGGGGAGCAAGAACGAACGTGGTCGGAGGTCGTTTGGATGTATTACGAACCCATTGTACCGTTAGTCCCGTTTTGAGCATGGGTAGAAAAAGTATTTAAATGCTGCTCATTTTTTAACAACATCCAGTAGGACCATAGAGAAGTGTGGGGGAGCAAGAACGATAGTGGTCGGAGGTCGTTTGGATTTTTACGACCCCGTTGTACAGTTAGTCCTCTTTTGAGCATGGGTACAAAAAGTACTTAGATGCTGCTCATTTTTTAATAGCAACCAGTACGACCATAATGAAGCCCGGGGGAGCAAGAACAAACGCGATCGGATGTGGTTTGGATGTTTTACGACCCCGTTTTACCGTTCGTCCCGTTTTAAGCATGGGTATAAAATGTATTCAGAATCTGCTCATTTTTTAATAGAATCGATTAATACCATAGAGAAGCCAGGGGGAGCAAGAGTAAACCCGATCAGAGGTCGTTTGGATGTTTTACGACCCCGTTTTACGGTTCGTGTGTTTTGGGCATGGGTACAAAAAGTATTCAGAATCTGCTCATTTTTTAACAGCAGCCAATAGGACCATAGAGAATCCTGGGAGAGCAAAAACGAACACGATCGGAGGTCATTTGGATGTACGATCCCGTTTTACCGTTAGTCCCGTTTTGAGCATGGGTACAAATATTATTCAAAATCTGCTCATTTTCTAACAGCAGCCAGTAGGACCATAGAGAAGCGTGAGGGAGCAAGAACAAACGCGATCGGATGTCCTTTAGATGTTTTACGACCCCATTGTACCGTTCGTCCTGTTTTGAGCATGGGTACGAAAAGTACTTAGAACGAACGTGGTCGGAGGTCGTGTGGATGTTTTACGACCCCATTGTACCGTTAGTCATGTTTCGAGCATGGGTACAAAAAGTATTTAGATGTTGCTCATTTTTTAACAGCAACCAGTACGACCATAGAGAAGCCCGGGGGAGCAAGAACAAACGCAATCGGATGTCGTTTGGATGTTTTACAACCCCGTTTTACCCTTCGTCCCGTTTTAAGCATGGGTACAAAATGTATTCAGAATCTGCTCATGTTTTAATATCATCCATTAGGACAATAGAGAAGCCAGGGGGAGCAAGAACAAATACGATCAGAGGTCGTGTTTGGATGTTTTACGACCCCGTTTTACCGTTCGTCCCGTTGTGGGCATGGGTACAAAAAGTATTCAGAATCTGCTCATTTTTTAATAACATCCATTAGCACCATAGAGAAGCCAGGGGGAGCAAGAACAAACCCGATCAGAGGTCGTGTTTGGATGTTTGACGACCCCGTTGTACTGTTTGTCCCGTTTTGAGCATGGGTACAAAAACTATTTAGATGCTGCTCATTTTTTAACAGCAGCCAGTACGACAATAGAGAAGCCCGCGGGACCAAGAACAAATGCGATCGGATGTCGTGTGGTTGATTTACGACCCCGTTTTACCGTTTGTCCTGTTTTGGGCATGGGTACAAAAAGTATTCAGAATCTGCTCATTTTTTAACAGCAGCCAGTAGGACCATAGAGAAGCGTGGGGGAGCAAGAACGAACGTGATCGTAGGTCGTTTGGATGTTTTACGACCCCGTTTTACCGTTAGTCAAGTTTTGAGCATGGGTACAAAAACTATTTAGATGCTGCTCATTTTTTAACAGCAGCTAGTATGACAATAGAGAAGCCCGGGGGACCAAGAACAAACGCGATCGGATGTCGTTTGTATGTTTACGACACCGTTTTACTGTTCGTCCCGTTTTAAGCATGGGTACATAAAGTATTCAGAATCTGTTCATTTTTTTAACAGAAGCCAGTAGGACCATTGAGAAGCCCGGGGGAGCAAGAATGAACGCGACCAGAGGTCGTTTGGATGTTTTACGACCCCATTGTACCGTTAGTCCCGTTTTGAGCATGGGTACAAAAAGTATTTAAATGCTGCTCATTTTTTAACAGCAACCAGTACGACCATAGAGAAGCCCGAGGAGCAAGAGCGAACGCGATCGGATATCGTTTGGATGTTTTACGACCCAGTTTTACCGTTCGTCCCGTTTTGGGCAATGGGTACAAAAAGTATTCAGAATCTGCTCATTTTTTAACACCAGCCAGTAGGACCATAGAGAAGCCCGAGGAGCAAGAGCGAACGTGATCGGAGGTCGTGTGGATGTTTTACGACCCCATTGTACCGTTCGTCCTGTTTTGAGCATGGGTACGAAAAGTACTCAGAACGAACGTGGTCGGAGGTCGTGTGGATGTTTTACGACCCCGTTGTACCGTTAGTCCTGTTTTCAGCATGGGTACAAAAAGTATTTAGATGCTGCTCATTTTTTAAAGCAACCAGTACGACCATAGAGAAGCCCGGGGGAGCAAGAACAAACGCGATCGGATGTCGTTTGGATGTTTTACGACACCGTTTTACCGTTCGTCCCGTTTTAAGCATGGGTACAAAAACTGTTTAGATACTGCTCATTTTTTAACAGCAGCCGTACGACCATAGAGAAGCCAGGGGGAGCAAAAACAAACGCGATCAGATGTTGTTTTGAAGTTTTACGACCCCATTTTACCGTTCGTCCCGTTTTAAGGATGAGTACAAAAAGTATTCAGAATCTGCTCATTTTTTAATAGCATCCTGTAGGACCATAGAGAAGCTAGGGGGAGCAAAACAAACGCGATCGGAGGTCGTATGGATGTGTGACGACCCCGTTGTACCGTTTGTCCCGTTTTGAGCATTTGTACAAATAGTATTCAGAAACTGCCCATTTTTTTAACAGAAGCCAGTAGGACCATTGAGAAGCCCGGGGGAGCAAGAACCAACGCGACCAGAGGTCGTTTGGATGTTTTACGACCCCATTGTACCGTTCGTCCTGTTTTGAGCATGGTACAAAAAGCACTCAGAATATGCTCATTTTTTAACAGCAGCCAGTAGGACCATAGGGCTGTGTGGGGGAGAAAGAACGATAGTGGTCGGAGGTCGTTTGGATGTTTTACGACCCCGTTGTACCGTTAGTCCCGTTTTGAGCATGGGTACAAAAAGTACTTAGATGCTGCTCATTTTTTAACAACAACCAGTACGACCATAGCGAAGCCCGGGGGAGCAAGAACAAACGCGATCAGATGTGGTTTGGATGTTTTACGACCCTGTTTTACCGTTAGTCCCGTTTTGAGCATGGGTACAAAAACTATTTAGATGCTGCTCATTTTTTAACAGCAACCAGTACGACCATAGTGAAGCCCGGGGGAGCAAGAACAAACGCGATCAGATGTGGTTTGGATGTTTTACGACCCTGTTTTACCGTTAGTCCCGTTTTGAGCATGGGTACAAAAACTATTTAGATGCTGCTCATTTTTTAACAGCAACCAGTACGACCATAGTGAAGCCCGGGGGAGCAAGAACAAACGCGATCGGATGTGGTTTGGATGTTTTACGACCCCGTTTTACCGTTCGTCCCGTTTTGGGCATGGGTACAAAAAGTATTCAGAATCTGCTCATTTTTTAACAGCAGCCAATAGGACCATAGAGAATCCTGGGAGAGCAAAAACGAACACGCTCGGAGGTCATTTGGATGTTTTACGATCCCGTTTTACCGTTAGTCCCGTTTTGAGCATGGGTACAAATATTATTCAAAATCTGCTCATTTTCTAACAGCAGCCAGTAGGACCATAGAGAAGCGTGAGGGAGCAAGAACGAACGTGGTCGGAGGTCGTTCGGATGTTTTACGACCCTGTTTTACCGTTAGTCCCGTTTTGAGCATGGGTACAAAAACTATTTAGATGCTGCTCATTTTTTAACAGCAGCCAGTACGACCATAGAGAAGCCAGGAGAGCAAAAATAAACACGATCGGATGTTGGTTGGAAGTTTTACGACCCCGTTTTACCGTTCGTCCCGTTTTAAGCATGGGTACAAATAGTATTCAGAATCTGCTCATTTTTTAATAGCATCCTCTAGGACCATAGAGAAGCCAGGGGGAGCAAAAAAACGCGATCGGAGGTCGTTTGGATGTTTGACGACCCCGTTGTACCGTTTGTCCCGTTTTGAGCATGGGTACAAATAGTATTTAGAAACTGCCCATTTTTTTAACAGAAGCCAGTAGGACCATTGAGAAGCGTGGGGGAGCAAGAATGAATGCGATCAGAGGTCGTTTGGATGTTTTACGACCCCATTGTACCGTTCGTCCTGTTTTGAGCATGGGTACAAAAAGTACTCAGAATCTGCTCATTTTTGAAAAGCAGCCAGTAGGACCATAGAGAAGTGTGGGGGAGCAAGAACGAACGTGGTCGGAGGTCGTTTGGATGTTTTACGACCCCATTGTACCGTTCGTCCTGTTTTGAGCATGGGTAAAAAAAGTATTTAAATGCTGCTCATTTTTTAACAGCAACCAGTATGACCATAGAGAAGCCCGGGGGAGCAAGAACAAACACGATCGGATGTCGTTTGGATGTTTTACGACCCCGTTTTACCGTTCGTCCCGTTTTAAGCATGGGTGGAAAATGCATTCAGAATCTGCTCATTTTTTAATAGCATCCATTAGGACCATAGAGAAGCTAGGGGGAGCAAGAACAAACCCTATCAGAGGTCGTGTTTGACGACCCCATTGTACTGTTTGTCCCGTTTTGAGCATGGGTACAAAAACTTTTTAGATCTGCTCATTTTATAACAGCAGCCAGTACGAAAATAGAGAACCCGGGGGGACCAAGAACAAACGCGATCGGATGTCGTTTGGATGTTTTACGACCCCGTTTTACCGTTCGTCCCGTTTTGGGCATGGGTACAAATAGTATTCAGAATCTGCTCATTTTTTAATAGCATCCTCTAGGACCATAGAGAAGCCAGGGGGAGCAAAAAAACGCGATCGGAGGTCGTTTGGATGTTTGACGACCCCGTTGTACCGTTTGTCCCGTTTTGAGCATGGGTACAAATAGTATTTAGAAACTGCTCATTTTTTTAACAGAAGCCAGTAGGACCATTGAGAAGCATGGGGGAGCAAGAATGAATGCGATCAGAGGTCGTTTGGATGTTTTACGACCCCATTGTACCGTTCGTCCTGTTTTGAGCATGGGTACAGAAAGTACTCAGAATCTGCTCATTTTTTGAAAAGCAGCCAGTAGGACCATAGAGAAGTGTGGGGGAGCAAGAACGAACGTGGTCGGAGGTCGTTTGGATGTTTTACGACCCATTGTACCATTAGTCCCGTTTTGAGCATGGGTAAAAAAAGTATTTAAATGCTGCTCATTTTTTAACAGCAACCAGTATGACCATAGAGAAGCCCGGGGGAGCAACAACAAACACGATCGGATGTCGTTTGGATGTTTTACGACCCCGTTTTACCGTTCGTCCCGTTTTAAGCATGGGTGGAAAATGCATTCAGAATCTGCTCATTTTTTAATAGCATCCTCTAGGACCATAGAGAAGCCAGGGGGAGCAAAACAAACGCGATCGGAGGTCGTTTGGATGTTTGACGACCCCGTTGTACCGTTTGTCCCGTTTTGAGCATTTGTACAAATAGTATTCAGAAACTGCTCATTTTTTTAACAGAAGCCAGTAGGACCATTGAGAAGCCCGGGGGAGCAAGAACAAACGCGATCAGAGGTCGTTTGGATGTTTTACGACCCCATTGTACCGTTCGTCCTATTTTGAGCATGGTACAAAAAGTACTCAGAATATGCTAAATTTTTAACAGCAGCCAGTAGGACCATAGAGCTGTGTGGGGGAGCAAGAACGATAGTGGTCGGAGGTCGTTTGGATGTTTTACGACCCCGTTGTACCGTTAGTCCCGTTTTGAGCATGGGTACAAAAAGTACTTAGATGCTGCTCATTTTTTAACAGCAACCAGTACGACCATAGTGAAGCCCGGGGGAGCAAGAACAAACGCGATCGGATGTGGTTTGTATGTTTTACGACCCCGTTTTACCGTTCGTCCCGTTTTAAGCATGGGTATAAAATGTATTCAGAATCTGCTCCTTTTTTAATAGCATCGATTAATACCATAGAGAAGCCAGGGGGAGCAAGAATAAACCCGATCAGAGGTCGTTTGGATGTTTTACGACCCCGTTTTACGGTTCGTGTGTTTTGGGCATGGGTACAAAAAGTATTCAGAATCTACTCATTTTTTAACAGCAGCCAATAGGACCATAGAGAATCCTGGGAGAGCCAAAACGAACACGATCGGAGGTCATTTGGATGTTTTACGACCCCGTTTTACCGTTAGTCCCGTTTTGAGCATGGGTACAAAAACTATTTAGATGCTGCTCATTTTTTAACAGCAGCCAGTACGACCATAGAGAAGCCCGGAGAGCAAAAATAAACGCGTTCGGATGTTGGTTGGAAGTTTTACTACCCGTTTTACCGTTCGTCCCGTTTTAAGCATGGGTACAAATAGTATTCAGAATCTGCTCATTTTTTAATAGCATCCTCTAGGACCATAGAGAAGCCAGGGGGAGCAAAAAAACGCGATCGGAGGTCGTTCGGATGTTTGACGACCCCGTTGTACCGTTTGTCCCGTTTTGAGCATGGGTACAAATAGTATTTAGAAACTGCTCATTTTTTTAACAGAAGCCAGTAGGACCATTGAGAAGCATGGGGGAGCAAGAATGAATGCGATCAGAGGTCGTTTGGATGTTTTACGACCCCATTGTACCGTTCGTCCTATTTTGAGCATGGGTACAGAAAGTACTCAGAATCTGCTCATTTTTTGAAAAGCAGCCAGTAGGACCATAGAGAAGTGTGGGGGAGCAAGAACGAACGTGGTCGGAGGTCGTTTGGATGTTTTACGACCCCATTGTACCGTTCGTCCTGTTTTGAGCATGGGTACAGAAAGTACTCAGAATCTGCTCATTTTTTGAAAAGCAGCCAGTAGGACCATAGAGAAGTGTGGGGGAGCAAGAACGAACGTGGTCGGAGGTCGTTTGGATGTTTTACGACCCCATTGTACCATTAGTCCCGTTTTGAGCATGGGTAAAAAAAGTATTTAAATGCTGCTCATTTTATAACAGCAGCCAGTACGAAAATAGAGAAGCCGGGGGGACCGAGAACAAACGCGATCGGATGTCGTTTGGATGTTTTACGACCCCGTTTTACCGTTCGTCCCGTTTTGGGCATGGGTACAAAAAGTAATCAAAATCTGCTCATTTTTTGACAGCATCCAGTAGGACCATAGAGAAGTGTGGGGGAGCAAGAACGAACGTGATCGGAGGTCGTTTGGATGTTTTACGACCCCGTTTTACCGTTAGTCCAGTTTTGAGCATGGGTACAAAAACTATTTAGAAGCTGCTCATTTTTTACGAGCAGCCAGTACGAAAATAGAGAAGCCCGGGGGACCAAGAACAAACGCGATCGGATGTCGTTTGGATGTTTTACGACCCCGTTTTACCGTTTGTCCCGTTTTGAGCATGGGTACAAATAGTATTTAGAAACTGCTTATTTTTTTAACAGAAGCCAGTAGGACCATTGAGAAGCCCGGGGGAGGAAGAACGAACGCGATCAGAGGTCGTTTGGATGTTTTACGACCCCATTGTACCGTTCGTACTGTTTTGAGCATGGGTACAAAAAGTACATAGAATCTGTTCATTTTTTAACAACAGTCAGTAGGACCATAGAGAAGTGTGGGGGAGCAAGAACGAACGTGGTCGGAGTTCGTTTGGATGTTTTACGACCCCGTTATACCGTTCGTCCCGTTTTGGGCATGGGTACAAAAAGTATTCAGAATCTGCTCATTTTTTAACAGCATCCAGTAGGACCATAGAGAAGTGTGGGGGAGCAAGAACGATAGTGGTCGGAGGTCGTTTGGATGTTTTACGACCCCGTTGTACAGTTAGTCCTGTTTTGAGCATGGGTACAAAAAGTACTTAGATGCTGCTCATTTTTTAACAGCAACCAGTACGACCATAGTGAAGCCCGGGGGAGCAAGAACAAACGTGATCGGATGTGGTTTGGATGTTTTACGACCCCGTTTTACCGTTCGTCCCTTTTTAAGCATGGGTATAAAATGTATTCAGAATCTGCTCATTTTTTAATATCATCGATTAATACCATAGAGAAGCCAGGGGGAGCAAGAGTAAACCCGATCAGAGGTCGTTTGGATGTTTTACGACCCCGTTTTACGGTTCGTGTGTTTTGGGCATGGGTACAAAAAGTAATCAGAATCTACTCATTTTTTAACAGCAGCCAATAGGACCATAGAGAATCCTGGGAGAGCCAAAACGAACACGATCGGAGGTCATTTGGATGTTTTACGACCCCGTTTTACCGTTAGTCCCGTTTTGAGCATGGGTACAAAAACTATTTAGATGCTGCTCATTTTTTAACAGCAGCCAGTACGACCATAGAGAAGCCCGGAGAGCAAAAATAAACGCGTTCGGATGTTGGTTGGAAGTTTTACGACCCGTTTTACCGTTCGTCCCGTTTTAAGCATGGGTACAAATAGTATTCAGAATCTGCTCATTTTTTAATAGCATCCTCTAGGACCATAGAGAAGCCAGGGGGAGCAAAAAAACGCGATCGGAGGTCGTTCGGATGTTTGACGACCCCGTTGTACCGTTTGTCCCGTTTTGAGCATGGGTACAAATAGTATTTAGAAACTGCTCATTTTTTTAACAGAAGCCAGTAGGACCATTGAGAAGCATGGGGGAGCAAGAATGAATGCGATCAGAGGTCGTTTGGATGTTTTACGACCCCATTGTACCGTTCGTCCTATTTTGAGCATGGGTACAGAAAGTACTCAGAATCTGCTCATTTTTTGAAAAGCAGCCAGTAGGACCATAGAGAAGTGTGGGGGAGCAAGAACGAACGTGGTCGGAGGTCGTTTGGATGTTTTACGACCCCATTGTACCGTTCGTCCTGTTTTGAGCATGGGTACAGAAAGTACTCAGAATCTGCTCATTTTTTGAAAAGCAGCCAGTAGGACCATAGAGAAGTGTGGGGGAGCAAGAACGAACGTGGTCGGAGGTCGTTTGGATGTTTTACGACCCCATTGTACCATTAGTCCCGTTTTGAGCATGGGTAAAAAAAGTATTTAAATGCTGCTCATTTTATAACAGCAGCCAGTACGAAAATAGAGAAGCCGGGGGGACCGAGAACAAACGCGATCGGATGTCGTTTGGATGTTTTACGACCCCGTTTTACCGTTCGTCCCGTTTTGGGCATGGGTACAAAAAGTAATCAAAATCTGCTCATTTTTTGACAGCATCCAGTAGGACCATAGAGAAGTGTGGGGGAGCAAGAACGAACGTGATCGGAGGTCGTTTGGATGTTTTACGACCCCGTTTTACCGTTAGTCCAGTTTTGAGCATGGGTACAAAAACTATTTAGAAGCTGCTCATTTTTTACGAGCAGCCAGTACGAAAATAGAGAAGCCCGGGGGACCAAGAACAAACGCGATCGGATGTCGTTTGGATGTTTTACGACCCCGTTTTACCGTTTGTCCCGTTTTGAGCATGGGTACAAATAGTATTTAGAAACTGCTTATTTTTTTAACAGAAGCCAGTAGGACCATTGAGAAGCCCGGGGGAGGAAGAACGAACGCGATCAGAGGTCGTTTGGATGTTTTACGACCCCATTGTACCGTTCGTACTGTTTTGAGCATGGGTACAAAAAGTACATAGAATCTGTTCATTTTTTAACATCAGTCAGTAGGACCATAGAGAAGTGTGGGGGAGCAAGAACGAACGTGGTCGGAGTTCGTTTGGATGTTTTACGACCCCGTTATACCGTTCGTCCCGTTTTGGGCATGGGTACAAAAAGTATTCAGAATCTGCTCATTTTTTAACAGCATCCAGTAGGACCATAGAGAAGTGTGGGGGAGCAAGAACGATAGTGGTCGGAGGTCGTTTGGATGTTTTACGACCCCGTTGTACAGTTAGTCCTGTTTTGAGCATGGGTACAAAAAGTACTTAGATGCTGCTCATTTTTTAACAGCAACCAGTACGACCATAGTGAAGCCCGGGGGAGCAAGAACAAACGCGATCGGATGTGGTTTGGATGTTTTACGACCCCGTTTTACCGTTCGTCCCTTTTTAAGCATGGGTATAAAATGTATTCAGAATCTGCTCATTTTTTAATATCATCGATTAATACCATAGAGAAGCCAGGGGGAGCAAGAATAAACCCGATCAGAGGTCGTTTGGATGTTTTACGACCCCGTTTTACGGTTCGTGTGTTTTGGGCATGGGTACAAAAAGTATTCAGAATCTGCTCATTTTTTAACAGCAGCCAATAGGACCATAGAGAATCCTGGGAGAGCAAAAACGAACACGATCGGAGGTCATTTGGATGTTTTACGATCCCGTTTTACCGTTAGTCCCGTTTTGAGCAAGGGTACAAATATTATTCAAAGTCTGCTCATTTTCTAACAGCAGCCAGTAGGACCATAGAGAAGCGTGAGGGAGCAAGAACGAACGTGGTCGGAGGTCGTTTGGATGTTTTACGACCCTGTTTTACCGTTAGTCCCGTTTTGAGCATGGGTACAAAAACTATTTAGATGCTGCTCATTTTTTAACAGCAGCCAGTACGACCATAGAGAAGCCCGGAGAGCAAAAATAAACGCGATCGGATGTTGGTTGGAAGTTTTACGACCCCGTTTTACCGTTCGTCCTGTTTTAAGCATGGGTACAAATAGTATTCAGAATCTGCTCATTTTTTAATAGCATCCCCTAGGACCATAGAGAAGCCAGGGGGAGCAAAAAAACGCGATCGGAGGTCGTTTGGATGTTTGACGACCCCGTTGTACCGTTTGGAGCATGGGTACAAATAGTATTTAGAAACTGCTCATTTTTTTAACAGAAGCCAGTAGGACCATTGAGAAGCATGGGGGAGCAAGAATGAATGCGATCAGAGGTCGTTTGGATGTTTTACGACCCCATTGTACCGTTCGTCCTGTTTTGAGCATGGGTAAAAAAAGTATTTAAATGCTGCTCATTTTTTAACAGCAACCAGTATGACCATAGAGAAGCCCGGGGGAGCAAGAACAAACACGATCGGATGTCGTTTGGATGTTTTACGACCCCGTTTTACCGTTCATCCCGTTTTAAGCATGAGTGGAAAATGCATTCAGAATCTGCTCATTTTTTAATAGCATCCATTAGGACCATAGAGAAGCTAGGGGGAGCAAGAACAAACCCGATCATAGGTCGTGTTTGACGACTTGAGCATGGGTACAAAAACTATTTAGATGCTGCTCATTTTATAACAGCAGCCAGTACGAAAATAGAGAAGCCGGGGGGACCAAGAACAAACGCGATCGGATGTCGTTTGGATGTTTTACGACCCCGTTTTACCGTTCGTCCCGTTTTGGGCATGGGTACAAATAGTATTCAGAATCTGCTCATTTTTTAATAGCATCCTCTAGGACCATAGAGAAGCAAGGGGAGCAAAAAAACGCGATCGGAGGTCGTTTGGATGTTTGACGACCCCGTTGTACCGTTTGTCCCATTTTGAGCATGGGTACAAATAGTATTTAGAAACTGCTCATTTTTTTAACAGAAGCCAGTAGGACCATTGAGAAGCATGGGGGAGCAAGAATGAATGCGATCAGAGGTCGTTTGGATGTTTTACGACCCCATTGTACCGTTCGTCCTGTTTTGAGCATGGGTACAGAAAGTACTCAGAATCTTCTCATTTTTTGAAAAGCAGCCAGTAGGACCATAGAGAAGTGTGGGGGAGCAAGAACGAACGTGGTCGGAGGTCGTTTGGATGTTTTACGACCCCATTGTACCATTAGTCCCGTTTTGAGCATGGGTACAAATATTATTCAAAGTCTGCTCATTTTCTAACAGCAGCCAGTAGGACCATAGAGAAGCGTGAGGGAGCAAGAACGAACGTGGTCGGAGGTCGTTTGGATGTTTTACGACCCTGTTTTACCGTTAGTCCCGTTTTGAGCATGGGTACAAAAACTATTTAGATGCTGCTCATTTTTTAACAGCAGCCAGTACGACCATAGAGAAGCCCGGAGAGCAAAAATAAACGCGATCGGATGTTGGTTGGAAGTTTTACGACCCCGTTTTACCGTTCGTCCCGTTTTAAGCATGGGTACAAATAGTATTCAGAATCTGCTCATTTTTTAATAGCATCCTCTAGGACCACAGAGAAGCCAGGGGGAGCAAAACAAACGCGATCGGAGGTCTTTTGGATGTTTGACGACCCCGTTGTACCGTTCGTCCTGTTTTGAGCATGGGTACAGAAAGTACTCAGAATCTGCTCATTTTTTGAAAAGCAGCCAGTAGGACCATGGAGAAGTGTGGGGGAGCAAGAACGAACGTGGTCGGAGGTCGTTTGGATGTTTTACGACCCCATTGTACCATTAGTCCCGTTTTGAGCATGGGTAAAAAAAGTATTTAAATGCTGCTCATTTTATAACAGCAGCCAGTACGAAAATAGAGAAGCCGGGGGGACCAAGAACAAACGCGATCGGATGTCGTTTGGATGTTTTACGACCCCGTTTTACCGTTCGTCCCGTTTTGGGCATGGGTACAAAAAGTATTCAGAATCTGCTCACTTTTTAACAGCATCCAGTAGGACCATAGAGAAGTGTGGGGGAGCAAGAACGAACGTGATCGGAGGTCGTTTGGATGTTTTACGACCCCATTTTACCGTTAGTCCAGTTTTGAGCATGGGTACAAAAACTATTTAGAAGCTGCTCATTTTTTACGAGCAGCCAGTACGAAAATAGAGAAGCCCGGGGGACCAAGAACAAACGCGATCGGATGTCGTTTGGATGTTTTACGACCCCGTTTTACCGTTTGTCCCGTTTTGAGCATGGGTACAAATAGTATTTAGAAACTGCTTATTTTTTTAACAGAAGCCAGTAGGACCATTGAGAAGCCCGGGGGAGCAAGAACGAACGCGATCAGAGGTCGTTTGGATGTTTTACGACCCCAATGTACCGTTCGTACTGTTTTGAGCATGGGTACAAAAAGTACTCAGAATCTGCTCATTTTTTAACACCAGCCAGTAGGAACATAGAGAAGCGTGGGGTAGCAAGAACGATAGTGGTCGGAGGTCGTTTGGATGTTTTACGACTCCGTTGTACCGTTAGTCCCGTTTTGAGCATGGGTACAAAAAGTACTTAGATACTGCTCATTTTTTAACAGCAACCAGTACGACCATAGTGAAGCCCGGGGGAGCAAGAACAAACGCGATCGGATGTGGTTTGGATGTTTTACGACCCCGTTTTACCGTTCGTCCCGTTTTAAGCATGGGTATAAAATGTATTCAGAATCTGCTCATTTTTTAATAGCATCGATTAATTCCATAGAGAAGCCAGGGGGAGCAAGAAGAAACCCGATCAGAGGTCGTTTGGATGTTTTACGACCCCATTTTACGGTTCGTGTGTTTTGGGCATGGGTACAAAAAGTATTCAGTATCTGCTTATTTTTTAACAGCAGCCAATAGGACCATAGAGAATCCTGGGAGAGCAAAAACGAACACGATCGGAGGTCATTTGGATGTTTTACGACCCCGTTTTTACCGTTAGTCCCTGTTTTGAGCATGGGTACAAATATTATTCAAAATCTGCTCATTTTCTAACAGCAGCCAGTAGGACCATAGAGAAGCGTGAGGGAGCAAGAACGAACGTGGTCGGAGGTCGTTTGGATGTTTTACGACCCTGTTTTACGACCCTGTTTTACCGTTAGTCCCGTTTTGAGCATGGGTACAAAAACTATTTAGATGCTGCTCATTTTTTAACAGCAACCAGTACGACTATAGTGAAGCCCGGGGGAGCAAGAACAAACGCGATCGGATGTGGTTTGTATGTTTTACGACCCCGTTTTACCGTTCTTCCCGTTTTAAGCATGGGTATAAAATGTATTCAGAATCTGCTCATTTTTTAATAGCATCGATTAATACCATAGAGAAGCCAGGGGGAGCAAGAATAAACCCGATCAGAGGTCGTTTGGATGTTTTACGACCCCGTTTTACGGTTCGTGTGTTTTGGGCATGGGTACAAAAAGTATTCAGAATCTGCTCATTTTTTAACAGCAGCCAATAGGACCATAGAGAATCCTGGGAGGGCAAAAACGAACACGATCGGAGGTCATTTGGAAGTTTTACGACCCCGTTTTACCGTTAGTCCCGTTTTGAGCATGGGTACAAATATTATTCAAAATCATCTCATTTTCTAACAGCAGCCAGTAGGACCATTGGGAAGCGTGAGGGAGCAAGAACGAACGTGGTCGGAGGTCGTTTGGATGTTTTACGACCCTGTTTTACCGTAGTCCCTTTTTGAGCATGGGTACAAAAACTATTTAGATGCTGCTCATTTTTTAACAGCAACCAGTACGACCATAGAGAAGCCCGGGGGAGCAAGATCAAACTAGATCGGATGTCGTTTGGATGTTTTACGACCCCGTTTTACCGTTCGTCCCGTTTTAAGCATGGGTAGAAAATGCATTCAGAATCTGCTCATCTTTTAATAGCATCCATTAGGACCATAGAGAAGCTAGGGGGAGCAAGAACAAACCCTAACAGAGGTCGTGTTTGACGACCCCATTGTACTGTTTGTCCCGTTTTGAGCATGGGTACAAAAACTATTTAGATGCTGCTCATTTTATAACAGCAGCCAGTACGAAAATAGAGAAGCCGGGGGGACCAAGAACAAACGCGATCGGATGTCGTTTGGATGTTTTACGACCCCGTTTTACCGTTCGTCCCGTTTTGGGCATGGGTAGAAATAGTATTCAGAATCTGCTCATTTTTTAATAGCATCCTCTAGGACCATAGAGAAGCCAGGGGGAGCAAAAAAACGCGATTGGAGGTCGTTTGGATGTTTGACGACCCCGTTGTACCGTTTGTCCCGTTTTGAGCATGGGTACAAATAGTATTTAGAAACTGCTCATTTTTTTAACAGAAGCCAGTAGGACCATTGAGAAGCATGGGGGAGCAAGAATGAATGCGATCAGAGTTCGTTTGGATGTTTTACGACCCCATTGTACCGCTCGTCCTGTTTTGAGCATGGGTACAGAAAGTACTCAGAATCTGCTCATTTTTTGAAAAGCAGCCAGTAGGACCATAGAGAAGTGTGGGGGAGCAAGAACGAACGTGGTCGGAGGTCGTTTGGATGTTTTACGACCCCATTGTACCATTAGTCCCGTTTTGAGCATGGGTAAAAAAAGTATTTAAATGCTGCTCATTTTTTAACAGCAACCAGTACGACCATAGAGAAGCCCGGGGGAGCAAGAACAAACACGATCGGATGTCGTTTGGATGTTTTACGACCCCGTTATACCGTTCGTCCCGTTTTAAGCATGGGTAGAAAATGCATTCAGAATCTGCTCATTTTCTAATAGCATCCAGTAGGACCATAGAGAAGCTTGGGGGAGCAAGAACGAACGTGATCGGAGGTCGTTTGGATGTTTTACGACCCCGTTTTACCGTTTGTCCAGTTTTGAGCATGGGTACAAAAACTATTTAGAAGCTGCTCATTTTTTACGAGCAGCCAGTACGAAAATAGAGAAGCCCGAGGGACCAAGAACAAACGCGATCGGAGGTCGTTTGGATGTTTGACGACCCCGTTGTACCGTTTGTCCCGTTTTGAGCATTTGTACAAATAGTATTCAGAAACTGCTCATTTTTTAACAGAAGCCAGTAGGACCATTGAGAAGCCCGGGGGGGCAAGAACGAACGCGATCAGAGGTCGTTTGGATGTTTTACGACCCCATTGTACCGTTCGTACTGTTTTTAGCATGGGTAC